>JAOBAY020063343.1:0-21986 GCA_025331085.2 Zoanthus sociatus
TGGCGACTTCCAAACTGCCTTCAGAGAGTGCAGAGCGCTCCACGCCAACGCAATTCTGACAGACATATCGTGCTCGGTATCTGAGTAACCGCCAAGGTACTTGAAGTCAACAACACAGTCGATTTCAGAGCCATCTGATGCAAACAGAGGTGTGTCAGACGATGGATTCAGATGCATGTATTGTGTCTTAGGAGCATTGAGGTGCAGACCATTGAGGTGCAGACCATTGAGGTTGGAAGATATTATATAAAACACATATTTTTTAAAAGGATTCGTTGGAAACAAAAACTAATATCAGAGATACTGTAAAATCATTTATGATCAAATTTAACGCTAAGAACCAACGCTTCGAAGTCATCCTGACTTTATTTTCAAGGATTACATTCAAATTAGAGTACAGGTTTTAATTTATAATAAAAGAAAGCTAAATCCTTTTCGAGCATACTGGCCCATGGAGTCGGCACCTATTTCCGGTTTCTGTAGTGTTAAGCGGATGAGAGCCGGCACTTATATCCGGTTTCTGTAGTGTTAAGCGGATTTGACTCCCCTGGACGGGACACTAATCAATCGCATGCAAGTTAGCTCCCAGAAAATGCTGATACTAATTCACCTAACCCGAAAGGATGAAAATCTCAGTTGGTTGAGGCGGAAAAAGAGGTCACACTAATATTCGATTCTTGGCAAAAACTGCCGGGATCGAACTTGGGACCGTGTGGTTGGAAAGAAGAGATCCTACCAACTGCGCCAACCACGTCTGCCCAATTTATGCTAAAAACTACAATAGAACTGTTACTAAGGTCATAAAGTCTAAAATTTTGCAATAGAACTGTTTCTAGGAGAAAAACGTGTTCAAAGACAGTGTTCAACTTTCACAACTTTTAAAAAGTTCAAAGAGTCTGCTAATTGGGGTTATTTGATGCTGGGTTTTGTTTTATTAAGAAGAATAAAGACAAAAATTGTTACTTTTCTATACAGTTGTCACATAACTTACGCCATTCCTTTGTCTTTACGAATAGCACTGCGGGCTCACTTTCTCCCATCTGATTGGTGGCTGTGATGTTTACAGTGTATTGTGTGAATGCTTTGAGATTTGATATTGTGGCCTGGTACTTGTTGGAAGATGTATTATAAACATTTCTGAATCCAGAATTGTTGTAGGATACAGAGAACCATTTGATGGGTAAATTGCCATCAAAAACAAGCGTCCAGGATAAAGAAATTTCCTTCTCAGATACTGTCAATAAACGTGCTGTTA
This sequence comes from Zoanthus sociatus, assembly GCA_025331085.2. Taxonomy (NCBI): domain Eukaryota; kingdom Metazoa; phylum Cnidaria; class Anthozoa; order Zoantharia; family Zoanthidae; genus Zoanthus; species Zoanthus sociatus. The sequence goes on from JAOBAY020063343.1 coordinate 1,256, forward strand.
ATTTGTCAGGCTTTTCTGCAATAACAGATTTATTTTACAAAAGTGTTAAACTGCAACAACTTGTAATCATTTTTATAAGCTAATTATTTATCTAAATTTCCTTAAATCCATGTCCTCGAAATCAAACAGGTTTAACTGATAACATTCACACACACATCAATTTAAAACGTTATATGCTCTCCAGGATGCGGTTGAAAGTAATCATTACTAGCAAGTTCCTGTTACGTACTTGTCAAAAATAAAATACAAAATACAACTTAGCTGATTGGTCCCCCGCATGAAGAACGAAAAGCTAAAACCGCAGTTTTTGCTGATTCTTAAAGCTCTGGCGAGCACTGATGAATTTTTACTTCATGCAAGAAACTTTTAACACGTTGACCTACAACTTTGGCGCGATTTCAGCAAAGTACGCGCACAGTTTTGGCGCCATTTTGATAGTCGCTCGCAAGTGATGGCGGGAAAACCGGGTGAAATACTACTCGTTGGATACCGCAGAATATGTAAATGCTTTCCAGGCCTCTGATTGGCTATAATTTTCGAGGCATTGGATAAAAGATAATAACAACCAATTTTATGGAGGACATGAGTCAATTAGCTTAACCACAAAGGAAAGTACTAACAACGGAGAAGCTAGGCGGAAAGAGCATCGCAGCTGAAGTTACAGCAGATCTAGAAAGCTTCTTAGTCTTTTCATGTAGTGTGGAAGTGACAGAGGAAACACTAAGTTATCCTAAAGCTGCAGTTTCATGAGCCCCGCGTCTGCTTTTTATACGGCTAATAACTGAATTGCATAACGGAGTGGATGTTTTGTTTTGCCAGGTCACTTGCTGACAGGCAAATTATGTCTCGTAACTCATAGTGAGAAGTTTTACTTTGTATAGGAACAGACGAGTTTTCAAGCTTATTGTAAGATGGAAGAAATGCCTCGTTTTAAAGTAATGAAAATTTTTCTGCAAATATTAGAAAATTCGTTTACTTACTTCTGTTGTGCGGTAATGTGTTAGTTTTCAACGCTCTCAACAAAAAAATCGAACGCATTAATATATGACAGTGAGTGATTACTTCTGGTTTGAACTTTCTTATACTCGTACAACTTCTTGTTTCTAATTTTATAAAAGTATTTACTGTATGAGCAACTTACCTAAAACAACAATCTTGGCTTTTGTGTGAGCTTTGTTAATTTTGTTTGATGCGATACAGGTATAATTTGACGTATCGTTTCTTATAATCTTATTAATGTAAAGAACGCTTTTAACAAGCAGAGATCTGGCTTCAATTTTAGTGGAGATCATAGTGTGACTATTGCTGCCAATGTCTGATTCCGCCTTCCTCCATTTGATTAACGGCAGTGGAAAGCCTCGTGCTGAACAGTTTAGTGTGACGGCTGACCCTAATGGTTTGTATGCAGGTTCAGAGACATCGGTTATAGAAATAGCCACTAAGGAAAAACAGGTGTAAAATAATGAATTTTGCATTGCCACTTTTTGTCGGTCTAAAAAATTCATTCTGTATTGTTTAAAGGTTAAGATTATAGGAGACTAAATTAAATTGGTCGATCAATGAAGTACAGTAAAATTCAGATTGATGTAACTTATAGGGGAATCTTTGCTGACGTCATTGTTTACGTTCTGCTTCATTATATAATTAACATACACTTTAGGTAGCTAACGAACAAAGATAAATAGGATTTGAGTCTAAAACTTGAGAAAGCCTATCTTTTACGTGTGAGGATATTGGTGTCTCCATAGTTTCTAACATGATTAGCCAATTATAAGAGCTTCCGGTCAGTCCGTGGCCGGTATAGATACTGATGAAATACCAAGATATATCCTTTTACTAAAAAATCATATCTTCGTTGCGCACAGTGAGAATAATATTTTTATCTTACACGTGTGAGGATATTGTTGTCGCCATAGTTACTAACATGATCAGCCAATTTCCACTCAGACTCGCAGCCGGTTTTTTTGAAACTTCATTCACACAAAGCGAAAATTTCATCAGTATTTATAACATAAACAAAACATTGCATAACCTTTTGGGAATAAGAATTTTATTTTCCGTGCTGAAAGTATTTTACAATATTTTCAGCACACAAAAATAAAGTTTAGATCTTGGAGCGGCCATGTAAGATTCCTTTTTCCTTACCATGAACTACCAACTCCGCTGAGGTGTTGACTATTCCAGCCCTGCTAATCGCCGTACAGGTGTAAACACCTTCATAACTTGGATTACTCTGAACGGATTTGATTAACAAATCGGTGCCAAGCATTTTGTGTTCTGGCAGCTCTCCATTACTAAATGACCACACCAGGCGAGGAGAAGGTATTCCTCTGGCTGAGCAGTTATACCTTGCGGTCTGTGTTTCCAACAGGACCAATGGTTTTGGCGTGATGACAAACTCTGGTTTAACTATAAAACGAAACTGTAAATTTGACGTGCATGTCTTTTGGCCTAAATACAAGTCTCTTCAGAAGATCGATCCTAATTAATATGAACTCATTCTATAGTCTGAGTTTATTTTATAATGATATTGTCAGGTAAAATTTGGGTAAAGAACCCCAATGTCTGTTTCAGAAAATTAAACATTCATATAATTTTCGATCCTAACCATAATGTTCCGATGATTCACAAACTAACAGCCATGACTTTAGCCTGCCATTGAGTAGCTCAAAATAATTACAGAAAGAAACGTTAGTATCATTATCTTGAGGGCGTTTTTATGAGGAACAAACAATTATGATGAACTGGTCAGCGCCTTTGCCTAAAAACAAACTTATTATATTCTCACCAATTGTTGAAATTTCAAGTATACACACAACGGTTGTAGCCATAAATTAACAGTAAAGCAACAAGTTAATGGTTTTTTTTTACTTTCTTTCAAGATTTGTATTTATACAGACAGAAGTTAAAGTGATAGTCTGTATACAATAGCTCAAACGCTATGTACGTTTTTGTTTAACGTTCACTTTAAATGCAAAATGAAATTAAGTATATATCGCTGTAACATAACTTAATTTCTAAAATATATGAAGTTTTGAACATCTTCGCTTAAGTCGAACTCCGGTTATCTCGAACTTTTTCTCGTTACCCTTGAGAGTTCGACATAACCGGAGACTACTGTAGTATAACTATATCTTGCAACGGAGTCAATGTGCTTTTCTAGCAAGTACGTTATTCAGCTATCTAAATTTATAAGCAACAATAGAACTCATAAACTAGAATTTTCGAGGAGCGAGGAATTTCGAAGTAAAAACTTATCCACTTTTATGGCTTATTTTATGATTAAGAGACTCCAAATTTAATGACAGATTGCCTTCAATACCGGTGAATAAGTGTAATCAGTACAGATATAAATAAGTTCTGTCTCTGATACATAAGCTGAGCTAAACTGAAACCAGAAGACGAAATGAAAGGAACATTTTATACACTTAGTAACATTGAAGAAGTGTTTGTTACTTACAGAGAACTTCCACAGTTCGCTTCATAGATTAACGATGCAACAACTTTGGAAGAACAAGCATAGCGTTCACGAGACCAGTAAATAGGTGTAATCAGTATTCATCATTATAATGAAAATTTGTTTCAGATACAAAATCTACGTTAGAAACCACAAAACGAAAAAGGAACATTATATACATTTGGTAACTTGAAGAAATAACTGTTACTTACAGAGAACTTCCACCGTTTCCTTCATAAACGAAGCTGTCCCCTTAATTGTGTTATTTGCTACACAAGTGTAGTTTCCTGCCTCGTTAAACGTCGCTCCAGCGACTCGTAAAAACAAACGTGCTGTAACATTCTCTAATGGCGAGCTGATTCCTGTTATCACTTGAACATTGCGTGTTCTGTCCTTTTCAGATAAAGATTCCAGTGTGGGAATCAGTGTGTTCTTTCGTATCCAGTAAACAGAAGGCTTGGGGTATCCATTACCGTGGCAGATGATGGTGAAGTTTTCTTGTGGTCTGACAAGAATCTTTGTTAATGGCGGACTCACATAAACACGTGAATGAGCTGCAGAGAGGTTTTAAAATGATGAAATATATAAAAATCCACACTAATGCGTTTTCATTTGGCTTCGTTGTCGGTGCCATTGAAAACGCATCGATCAATCTGCATCCACATCCAAACGCTTACAATGAACAATTAGAATCACAGGGTTTACTGGCGGCCAAAAGCAGAAATAATATTTCGACAAATAGCTTTAAAAATTAATTCATTAATATATATAACTTTTTTAATTAAAAGAAAAAATAATTATCAAAAATTATAGTAGATCAATATATATTTATATTTCTTTCAAAAAAATAAAGCATATTTAATTATAATGGACAGCAGAGTTAACATTTTAGTCTTAGGTGGTTAACCTGCTACATTCTGTCACTATATATAATGACTGGTGGTAATAGTTAACTCACCTTGTACGTCTACCCAGACATTAGCGGTGATGTTTCCAGTTCTGCTACGGGCAACACACTGATATCGACCATTATCACGGATATGAACTTTTTCAATGGTCAGCACAGAATTGTTGGATATCTTAACGCCATCTTTCATCCAGTAGACAACTGGTAGAGGTTCTCCGCTGGCCTTGCATTCCAACTTTAACTTCTCGTTCAGCAACAAGGTCTGGTTGCTGGTCGTTGATGTGATTCCAGGAGGAACTATAAAAAATCAGCAAGATTAATATGATAAACCACGAATTCTATTGAAACTAGGTTTTCGCCACTCGGCGTAGAGATTGGATTACATATAAATATATGGTAAATCTTTGTCTTAGGTAGGGCGGACGTGGTTGGCGTAGTTGGCAAGGTCTCTGCTTTCCAACCACAAGGTCCCCAGTTCGATCCCGACAGTTTGCCGAGATTCAAATATTTGTGTGACCTTCTGTAAAAAGTGAAAAGTTTTGTCTTTATTGAGTCACTTTGAATATTTCTTGAAAAGTTGGAGTAGATCTCATGCAAATAGAAATCAAGCCCACGTTGATCAACAAACAATCATTAGTTTACAAATTTGAATGTAACTGGTGTGATGCCAGCTTTGTTGGTTACACGCGTTGACATCTCTACCAACGACTCGATGAGCATAAATATCCGGATCAGTATTCAATCATTGTTAATGTCAACATCAATCAAGAACAATAACTTTTAATAAACTTCTAATAAATGCTCCAGCAAATTTGATTGTCTTTTATATGAAATGTTTTTTTTATTCGCGAGAGAGGTAGTATAATATAGTAAATGCGCTTTAGCAACGTTTGTAACTGAAGACAAAAAAAAACATTTTATAATTTTGGCCTTTTGCAGAATTAAAAAAAGGAAAACATTAGCATACCATGGACAAGGAGACTAGCTAGGACTGAATCACTGCCTGCCCTGCTTTCTGCAATGCATGTGTAGTTTCCTTCAAAGCTCGGTGTATTTTTAACGCGGTAAAGTGTGAGCGCCCTCTGGCTGAAGGTAGATGTTGACAAATTAGTACCGCTAAACAACCATCTGATGGATGGGGCAGGAACACCAACTGCACTGCAGTTAAACGTTACGTTACTTCCCTGTAGAACCACTTGGTTGATAGGCGTAGATGTAAATTCAGGATAAACTAAAAGAAAGCGTTATAGTTAATTAAGGGAGGCATTAAGTCAAACATGTCATTTTTTTTGTCAAATTTCAAGTCACTCTAGAATTCCCATTTTTTCATAAGAACATAGATAAAATTTCCAGATTTTTCGAAAAGTTTAAATGGGGAAAAAGCCATGAAAAATACTTTTTGGGGAAAATTAGAATTGCAATGAATCTCGGGGATGTTTTAAAAAAATTTCTCAGTAATTATTTAATCGAAGGATTTCAAATCGTCCGATATATTGCGCCTTTGATCTGTTAGGATCTAGGAGAGTTCTCTCTGGGTACTTAACATTAGGTATACGATACTGTATTTTAATGCTGAAAATTGGGTATTTTTGGCTAATTTTGGGTATAACATATATCGTGCTTTTTTTTTCAAATTTTGATAATATACATAAAATTTTAATTATTTTTGGGTAAATTGGACGTTTTCTTACGAGTACATTGGTATTCCACTACCCCCTTCCCCCTCCGTCCGTTCTCCCCCATCCCCTCCCCCATCATGACCGACCCTGATACCTTAAAGGTATCGCTTTGAACTTTTCTTTAATTGGAGAGTTTATTAGTGACCATTACAGTTCTAAGAATGAATATTATACCTGCATTTACTTTAAAAACAAATTAAAATCAAAGCTTTACAAACAAAATAACAGTTTAACAATAACTCGGATAAGGCAAAAACAAATGTGGCGAGCCTCGTGCAGCCTTTTAAAAAAAATATTTTTCATAACAACAACAAAGCGGACATAAAGTCGGTAGTTTTAGTATAAACAGGTATATTCTATTGTTCTATGAGTGATTGACAAATATTTGTTGTTAACACTTACAAAGAACTTCAACACTGATATCGATCCATATTGAATGACCAATAACAATATCGTTGGACACTACGCATGTGTAGTTACCGGCCTCCTCATACGTCATACCAGAAGTTCTTAGGTATAATACACTGCTGACGTTGGGAGAGATAGCGCGAGACGTAACTTGCACGACCGTGTTAGAATAACTCTCAAGTTTGTCAAACGTAACAATATCAATGGTTTTATTGTTTTTCATCCAGTGTGCAATCGCTGTGGGATAACCTTGTCCGACACAAGTAAGTGTTTGGTTGGTGGCTCCGCGACGGAACACTTTTCTTGACTTCATGTAAAACACTTTTGGCAAAACTGTAGAGAAACAGAAAACATTTTACGTAATTTAAACAGTTCCATAATATTTACCACATTATTAATAGACCTGTAGTTTATGGTAACTCAGAGACTAATAAGTTTATAAATAATTTTGCTTATATACTTACAAAATATTTGTAGCGTCGCAGAAAATTGACCTTCACTATCCATTCCACTGTGCACTTCGCACGTGTAGTTCCCTCCTTCGTAAACATTTAGCCCTCCAGGTCTGAGGTCAATCTCAGATGTGATATTAATGTCAGAGAGCCTTTGCGTTCTGAGGGATAACTGAGATGTGGCATTGATTGTCAAACCATTGCGCTTCCATATTAGTTTTGGCAAAGGAAATCCCCGTCCTGAGCATCGTAAGGGGTTGAATGTCTCATTTACGCCAAGTTTTACAGTTTGCGTTTTAGGAGAAAAGCTCATGGTAGTTGATACTATTGAAAATAAAACAGTGAAAACCGTTAATGATACAAGCTTAAACAGAAAAGAAATATTAGAAAAACTAATATAAATACTAATATTAATACTAATACTAATATTAATACTAATACCAATATTAATACTAATACTAATTCTAAGGCTAATATCAATACTAATACTAATACTAATACTACTAATAATAATAATACTAGCAATTATAATAATTTCTGCGAGCGAAAAGAGCAGTCTTCTATTTGGATCACAGTGTAATCTTCCAATGTCACTGGCAACGAGCATGCAATACTTACGACCAGCGGTTCAAGTCAATGCCGTATTGCGAGTCAATTAAAGAACCTAACTAGCATTTTGGCACACACAATACATACGACCAGCGGTTCAAATCCATAGTGACGCATTTAGAGGCCGCAATATACCGTTAAATGCCGAAAATAGAATAGTATTGTCACTTTTTGACAACTTAGTGTACTCGCAGCACTCACTTCCTATTAGAAATAACTAATATCGATTTACATAGCGCATTCATACATATAAATGTTCAAATGCGCTTTAAAAGCAAGTTCAACGAAACTCGACAATTGAAAGTTTTAAATCGTCCGCCATAGCGGCTCAGATTCATTTATATATTAAGAGTGCTCTTAGTAGATTAGGCAGACTACAGAGCTTTAACTCAAAATACTTCCTCTCTGACTATAAATTCTAATGCGTCTATTCAATAATTAGATCTCGAGGACGAACGGACTACGAGTCAATAGCCTATGAGGTCGTAGGCCAAATGGATTATTCAAACCCGTAGTCCATAAGGCCGAGAGGTCTAATTGTTTTAGTATAAACGTACTAATCGGTCAAAAAATAGTGTACAAATTAAAATATTGATAAAATCCCCAGATATTATAACAAAAACGGGGCTCATTTCTATTTTAATTCGCCATCTTTTCTCAACTAGTAGGCAATCACAAATAGACCTCTAGTAGAGTAGGCAATCAGAATGAAAGGATACGAGTTAGACCGTTAGTAGGCTTATACTAATCTATAACAATACTTACAGCCAGTTACAAAGGAGCTATTTTCACTGGCAGGTCCGAATCCAATACTGCTGAAAGCACGAACCCACACAAAATATCGTGTGAATGGCTGTAATCCAGACATAAGGGCTGTTGGGTTTCTTTGGTGCAACCCAGACATTACCTCCATTCTGTTTTCTGACCCATTTTTCGTGTTTATGTAGAACACTGAGTAAGAGATCATCTTTCCATCTCCAGGGTCAATTCTTGGCCATGAGATGTTTAAGAAATTCTCTCCCATTGTTAAAAGTGTAGGTGCATCTGGCTTCCCAGGAAGAACTGAAGTAAATGAAGATAATCTCAAGTTGGTCTGTATTTTTGTAATATTGTCATGGTAAGAAAATTATTATGAAAAGAGTTTAGATAAAATCTATACTAAACTTAAATATTAAAGAGTATATATTAAAAAGAGAGAATAAAATATCTATAAAGAGTGTATTTAACAAGGATGTAAACTGTATCCCGGGTATTAAGTACGGAAAGATGTGCAAAAATACCAACCACAAAATGTTAGATATGTTTCATCCGTGGCAAAGCAACATTAAAAAAAAAAGATTCTAGTCTGGCATCAATTTGCTTTCGCTCACTTTTAAACTGGATGAGAATGGGACGCGATTTTATTGCCAAAGAATTGGAGTAGCTTTTCCTTCCTTAAAAATAATGGGCCGTTTTTTTTCCGGCTTAACTGTGATGCAAATTTCTGTGCGTGACCACCATTATCATCATCATCACCATTATTATTGTCATCATCACCATCATAATCATTAAACTATTATCATTGTCACCATAACCATTACCATCATTAAAATTACCATCATCATCATAATCATAATCATCACCATCATTATCATTGCCATCGTTACCTACCATAACCAGTAACATCACCATCATCACCACAATCATCGCCATCATCACCACAATCATCGCCATCATCATCACAACCATCACCATCATCACCACAATCATCACCATCACATCACCATTATCATCACGTCACCATCATACCACAATCATCACCACCACAATTATCACCACATCACAACCATCACCACAATGATCATCACTATCACCAACATCATCACATCACATCATCACCACATCACCACAATAATCACCACCACAATCACCACCACAGTCGTCACCACAATCATCACCATAATCATCCCCACCACATTATCACCATCACCATTTCCATATCGCCATGATAATCATCACTATCATCACCATCGTCATCACCATTACCATTATCATCATCATAAGAATCACCACCATCACTACCTTCATCCCTATCACCATTAACTACCATCAGCACCATAATAATCGTAATCATCATCACCATTATCATCACCATCATCATTATATATCAACATCATAACAATCTCATCATTTCATTACCCTACTGCTATCGATTTCCTCGTTAGAAGATCTATTGATAAATGTCCATGAAGGCCAGACTTTCCACAAAAAATAAGTTTCACGCGATAACTGTAAATTATTTCAAAAGTCTTTGAAACAATATCATGACAGCAAAAATGTCTCTCTTGAATTTTCAGCGGATTCTTAATTAAGCAAAAGTTTTTAGACTAATTGTCTTTTCCTTCACTTTAGGATAAGAAGAACAGGTAAGCTAAGAATCAAACTTCCATTTCAAACAAAACATTTTTCAAAAGATACGTTACATTACAGTTTCTGTTAGCAATGTATGTCTACTAAAAGTTTCCGAGGATGTTGAAACGTTTTTTTTTTTTAAATTTCAATTTTGGAAGATCGGTCAAGCAAGCCCTGCGTTTTTTCTTTTAAAAAGCTTATTATCCAGAAAATAATTTAAAATGCATATTATGCTCTGGTGATGCTGTTATATTAGGCTTTACTTGTCTTTAGTGTTTAGTGGTCCTATAATTTTAAAGTATTACTTCCGATGAACAAATTTAAAATCTTTTGGATCTTTATGTTACCTTTATAATGAAAAAAAATTAAGTTGAGACTCACCGAGACTTGAGTTATAAAGGTTTATCACTGCGGACGATGAAACATTAGCACCCGTAGTAACCAATGCTCTGCACTCAACTTCCAGTGGCAGACAGGTCATTATTCGTTCTGCCTCTGAAACTTTTCTACATTTAAATCTTGAAATGGCTATTGTAGCGTTTCCATAAGACAATGTTAAACTTGTTATAATTGGACTAACGAATGTAGTTTGCGGCTCTATGGTGACAATTGAAGTGGAGTTGGAAACGTCTGTACCGTTCAGCAGCCACATTACCCTCACCACCCTGGATGGTTGGTAAATGTTACAAGTCACCACCACGGAGCTGTTTGGTTTTTTCTGAAGGATTTGGTTCTGTAAACTTGGCCGCAAAACCGGTAACTCCACTAAAAAACAGAGCATACAAAAGAAGTATTAGGAGCAATAAACTGCTCTTGTCGTGACATTATTTCAACAACCATAATTTGAGAATAAAAAACAACAATAAGCCGAAAAGTTTAAAAATCTTAAGATATAACTAATTCGTCAATGAAATATAACAAATGTGCATTTTAAAAATGTTCTGAATATATATATTGAGCTCTGTTAATTTCCAGCAAAGAACACTGACAGTCTAGCCTTGTGATTTTAACTAGTCGCGTGATTGGCGAATTTAAAACATTAAGTTCAAAAAAATGGCGAGAGAAGCCAATCAGATTTGAGTACATATAACTGATCTAGAACACGAAGTCATGCACTGATTTGCAGACGGATATGAACTGCAAGAGTTTGTCTAGGGCGCCGGCTAGTGTAGATATACAAAATAAGTAAAATGAATGACTGGTGTAGTACCTGAAAAGAAACTTGGCATACAGTAAGTCAATATATGAGTAAAGGTTGAAACAAGCCAGAATCTGCATATCTAAACGGATATGATGCCTTTGCGTTAAACCACTTGTTGGCTAAAGTACACGGCCTCTTTTATTTCTAAAGGCCTTTGTGGAGTTCAGACAGTGCGACCCTGTTGAAATAATTATCAACCTTCTCATTAACATCCTGTTTGTAATTTTGTTCTTACCAAATGTACTTCCATAAACCTCTGCCCTCAAACAGATTGCCTTTTCGAACGATTTTGGTAAAATCCGTAGAAATCGTGTTGCTAGAGAACCATCAAACCAGTTCGCATAAACTCCAGTGCCATAACTGCTTCCTTTGAATATCTGGAAGGTAAGTAAGTTTAACTCGCATATTTTAATTTAAACAGAATATACGAAATATCTCATCAATTTAAACAAAGGTTTATTTAGTATTTAATCATCAAAAACGAAAGGCCACAACTTACAGTCTTCTATATAGCTATTGACTTTGAGTCCATAATGTCCAGAGGTCTCAATATATTTTATTCACACACATTTAGATGGTCATAAAGGACAAAGTTTATATCTAAAAAGGTAAATTTGCTTGAAAAGAAAAACGCAATCTTCGCTAATGAGGAATTCTTCATATAAGATTGCTCTTTTGGGCATCAGAAAATGGATCTTAAAAAGCTTTGTTACTTTTCATACCTAGCTATTCAAACAAACAAAAACAAGGTAGAAGCGTAACGATTGTGGGATGTGGCCGGAATAATAAATGTAACTATGCTGCAGATGCGTGCCTGTAAAACAAACAGATGAATTCGACCTTGCAAAGCATATGCCATTCCTAAAAAGAAAGAGTTTTCCGTGAGGTCAAAAAAGATAAAAGGTAAAATATTATCTGAACTGAATAGGATGTTTTTTAGTCAAGCGTTTTTTGCCTTTTTCGTTTTCAATATATAAATAATACGGTGACCTAGAAAGAAGCGTACGTTGGTTACCCTCAATAGAATAACGTCCTTACCTTAGCCGCGAGCGCAGTTCCAATAGTCTTCCATCTCCTCATGTCATTACTGTAACCAACGCTATATGTCTTCACCCAGTCAGTTCCATTCGGGCCTCCCTGGGTAGCCAGGCCTGTGACGGTTACAACATTTCCGAGATCTACCTGCAAGTATTCACTCGTCCCATACCCACCAGCGCACCACACCCTCGTGTTGTACAGGCGTGCTTTCTTTGCCCTGTGATTAGAGTCTCTGTCTGATGATGACGTCAACTGTGTGTCGAGTACAATGTTGCTTTCCAGACCAAACGGGGAAAGTGATTCTACAAAAATATTATATTAACAAATGATTCTTTTATTAAACTAGCAGGAATAGAATATTATATAGGGTGTGCGTTCTTGGCTTGATGGTAGAACTTTTGATTTTCGTGTAAACGAACTCAGTTTATCAGGTTTTTTTTCTTTTTTTAACTTAAAATTGCTTATAATGCAATGTTTTTGTAATAACATTTATTGCCAATCTGCAGGCGGAAAAAATCTCGTGATTCAGATAAATGTAAGTAATGTAAGATTATATGACGTAATGCCAAAGAGGCCTTTTGTCTTCGAATGGACCAATCAGAGTGCGTTAACCTTTTGACGTCATGTCAGCATGGTGAACAAGCAGGGGCTAAGTCGTTGACATTTTATGAAACTGACAAGATTGCCATTAAAGAGAAACATTTCAATATGCAAAACAAAATGTTACAATAAACGTTTGTATGTCCGTGTGGTTTTTACACGTAAAGCACACGCTAAGATAATTTAGTTTGTGTTTCTTTCCAAATAGTAAAATGAGAACACCAGTTCACAGTGCTTGCACAGCTCAGCTCTGTCATCCTCATGCTGTCTTGCTCATTGGCACTTAGCAATAGCTATTACTAGTTATTAAATGATAAATGGAAAAAATGTATTTGATAAACATTAGACTGTTCAATACGTGTCTAACGCACCGTTCAAACGACAAACATACAGGTAGTCAAAGAGGAACCAAGGAGCACATGCAAAGAAATAAAGTAATCGATGTACACGAAAACGAGGCCCAAAGCCCCTGAAAAAACCTAAAGGGGCGGCCAATTTGTAGTCTTCACAAAAATTCTCGATTTCTCGCGCCTGCGAAACCAAATTAAGATGCGTGCTCTAGAAGAACACAATAGGCGAATATTTTCTGACGTCATTGTTTACATTCTGTTTCATTAGCATACAACTCTCGGTAGCTAACGAACAAAGATAACTAAGATTTGAGTCTAAAACTTGAAAAGCTTATCGCACTAACAAAGACAAGAAAACTTTTTGACGCTTTTCAAGCAGTTTCTAAAAAGATATGACAGTTTCAAAATACTCAAAACAGCTGGGTGGCAAAACCGTTAATGAGCCATAAAATTCTCTGTAAAATCTCCATTAGATCACAGGAACAGTGTTTAGCATTTCACTCTCATACTTTCACAAGAGGTTTATTTTACAAAATACCCTCAATGTACTGTGCTTCCATTATTGTAAACTTATCGGAAACTGGCGAGGTTATGCTAAAGAAAGGAAAAACGTAAACAAAGGTCTTTCTATAAGCCAAGGGATCTACACGGATAGAAAAACGCGATTAATGAGAGTGATTATTAAAAAGAGCTTTGGTGAGGACTGGAACGAACTGTTGTCAATTATTAGATCAGTTTTATTTGCTAGAAAAAATTCAAGCAAAAATTTTCAAATGTAATGTTTAGAACGATTTTGATTTTGAATAAAAGCAAAGAAAAAGTTTACGTACCTCGAATGGAACCATAGGCCTCAACTCTCAAGGCAGGATGGATATTATAGGTCACTGGTTTAAACTGGATAAATTTGGCTTGAGTTGGTGGGTTGACAAAGTTCTTGACAACAGAGGTTTTATCATAGTTCCCTTGAAACATCTAGCAAATAATAAATCATCCCAATTGGAAATCAAATTTATACTTTTATATACAACAAATGTTTTTTTTAAAAAAAATACTAATTACAATTCATTATTCCAAACGGTAGTCGTATTCTAAAAAGTATTCAATGTCGTCGTCCTTTTTTTTATTTAGTTTTTTCAGTTTGTAGAATGGCATAGTTTAAAAATAGAATACTTTACACGAATATTAATTTGGTACAGGCGCAAAATATTCCAGGATGATTTATGGTTAAAAACAAGGTATAAGATATCTGGAATAACTTTCTTTTATCGGACATTGTTAATATCATTTTCATATCGTCAACTAATAAATGAGTACAAAGCTGTACGAAAAAAGGTACAGAAACAAAAAAAGATCTACACCAGCAATATTTTAATCAAATCATAACGTAACATTAATGGCGTCAAATCCATCTGTTATTAAATAATTTTTAACTAAATCATACTTAAGTATGGATTTAATTTCCATAAGAATTTTGATCTTTTTAATCAAGAACAGTTTCAAGTGTGTTACATTTTGAGAAAAATACTCAATTATCTTAGTTAAGTTGTAATGTCTTCCTAATTCTGTTCCTCAATATAATTAAATCTTGTGAAAGAAACACGCGCTCTATAAAGAACTATCTGCAATGTTAAGATCTAAAACATTGATTCTCAAATTCAACATTTAAAAGATTGATATTTTTGTTTACAAAACACTTAATAATTTTAGCATTCCTATGTTAAATAAAAAATATAGACAGAAAATAATCCAGAACACAAGATAACCACAATACCGGAACCCAGTTAGCCTAGTTGGTACGATCCCAGTCTGTCATGCTGGAAAAAAGGGTTCGATTCCCGGCTGGACCAACACTTAGGGTCTTAAAGACAATAGGGAAGAAGGTGCTGTTTTTGCTCCAACATCTGCAAATGGTTAACCTTCGCATCTTCTCGTATAAAGACGTGAAACCTTAGGCCCTGTACTGGCCCTCGATTTTCTATCGTGGGACTTAAAAGAACTTTCGTATAAGTAGGGTAGTGATCCCTATGTTGCGTGGTCTATCTATAACTAAATAAATCTACTGAAAGCACTCTTGATATACAAGTGTATGTGAGCCGCAGTAGCGGACGATCTAAGACTCTCAACTGTTGAGTTTGTACTTGCTTGTCAAGCGCATTTGAAATTTTATATATGAATAAATGCGCTATAAAAATTATTGTCATTATTAAAACAGATCTCTACTGCCACGCGATGCCGCCCAGTTTCATCACTGCCGCGGTATAGAGTTTCAGTGTCTTTACTGATGAGTAATCATAATTTCGGAACAAAGCAAATCCATTAACTTACTTCATTAAACTGCCATTGTTCACCGTCCATTGAGAGCTGCAATTGATACTTTGTCACCCAATAATTACCACTACCATTGTAGCCTTGGGTTGCTATGGCACAAACGACGTAAACAGCTCCAAGATCGATTTTTAAATATACAGAATCCTTGTCGGATGTTAAAGGAACCCAACCTTTGTCACCATGCAGCCTAGCCGAATATGGCATCTTGTCGGCCGCGTAGGATGACGCTGAAAATCTGTAGTCTGGTACGACGGTCCGGTTTGCCAGGCCCAGTGGTATTGAAGAACATACTTAAACGGTGATTTATCAACTATTAGTTCAACTTTTTTAACCACTATTCAAATTCATTAAAATCCCATTGCTTGAGCTACATTTAAAGTTGAACACACCCTAGAATATCTACCTATTTCTTTGTCTTATAACTTAAGGACGAGCTCAAGCTAATTGTAATGCAGCACAAATAATCTTAAATGTCGTTATTTATTGAAATAGGTTATACATCAAACGTTTGGTTTTCTTATGGGTGAATGCAAACAGGCTTGATTAGTGATGATCTTTTTCATATTCTAAACAATCTAAGAGTTCTATGTCAACAGAATTAATTCCTTAGCAGCAAAGCGAAACTCTAAAGTTACATGTAGACGGGAACTGTCGAGTTTTTCTATCAGAGAGAAACCGATAATTTGAGGAACACACTCGACTAAGTTTTCCGGTTTTCCTTAGGTAAAAACCTTTAACTAATTTAAGTACAATGATATTCAGACACTCATTCCCAAGATATGCCCTTAACTTGTTGCTCTTCTGTAAAATACGAATTCTGTATTCCAGGAGGACAGAAAAACGCAAGGGCATATCCATATATTGAACAACAAATTCATAAAGACAATAAATATTACTGTGTTGCACATGCGTGCTTGTAACTCAGTCGCACAGTTATATTTATCATTCCAGCCACATCCCACAAGCGTTACGCTTAATTACTTTGTATTTTTTTGTGGGAAGCTGAGCCTGTTTGTTAGCTCTATGCCATGCTGATAAGGTCTAAAAATATCAAAACAGCTGCTAATAAGAACTAGCGAAGGCAGCTAGCCCGTTCAGGGGTAAGCCCTAGCGTTCTACTACACGAAACAAACAGCTGTCCACGGCTCCTGCTATTCAGGCTCACTCTGTTTTTTAAAGGGTTTTAGTACGGGCTTAGTCCCTCTGACCCGCGAGGCCATAGCGCCTTTTTTAATGACTGTGTTATTACAAGCTTGCATGTGTAACACAGTTACATTTATTATTCCAGCCACATCCGACAAGCGTTACGCTTCTACTTTATAAAGACACGATAGGTTATTTATTGTCAAAGAAATATATATGCGTTGTACTTTTCTAAAAAAATTTTAAGAATAAACTCAATAAATTCCCAGTGGAGCATGCGCCAATAAGAATGCGCGCGAGTTTTGACAACTGTCCACTCGCAGAGAACTGCGAACTACCAAAGTCTTTCATACCTTCAGGTTGTCCAGACGGATAGTGGTATAGCTCAACTCTAAGTGTTGGATACAAATCGTAAGTAATTGGGTAGATCCTGATAGCAATGGCAGTCGTTTTTATTTTCAGTATATTGGTGACAGTGCTACTTGCGTTTTTGTTTCCTTGGAATACCTGACGAGTGGAAGGGTAACATAACAGAAAGGTAAATAACTAAAACAAATCATTAATTATACACAGTTTTGAAACACGGATAGCACATGCCTGCATGCTAATAGCTTACTTTATAAGCCACTAAACTCGTTGGAAACGGCATTACCAAAAATGTCAGCTGCCATGGACAACTGTTTGTTTTGGCCTTTTTGCAATTGGGCTTCTCCAGCTATAAAACAGGCAGTCAGGTTCCCACAGAAGATAGCAAGAAGCAATGAGAGCATGCATTATCCTTTGAAAATGAACACACGATTGAAAATTTTCTTTTTTTTCTTTTTTTTTTTTTTGAGAAGGATTTGCCTTGTACTACTTTCCAAACGCATTTGGAAAATTTAATGAGCTTCCTCGCCAGGAAAACTTTAAATACTCTATTTTAAAAGTTTTACTTATATGTATATATTTTTTCTGACAAATAAAAAACTTTATTGGATAGCGTGTTTAAAAACGTCAGTGTCTTAGACTTTTGTAAAATTCCAATAATAAGCACCGTCGTGAATAAATCTCCGGTCGGGACGTTTAGGAACCGATTTTTGAAATGGAAAACTTCTTCCACGTATAATCTGATTTTAGTATTTTGGAACAAACATCATGTCAGCCAGGGGTTGATTAAGTCAAGCATTATAGCTCGTTGCCGAACTTCATAAAAAGTCTTTCTAATAAACTGTTTCAAAAGAATTTGCCGTTCTATAACTTGTTGCTAAACGTACCTTGACACGTGAACCTTCTTTGTAAAAGTTCCAAACAGATTTATCCAAAGAGAATTTAAGTTTGTAAGTAGTCACCCACTCTCTGTCATTTTGACCTTTTCCATCAAATCCACCGTGTCCTTGAGTAGCAATAGCGTAAATGGAGCGCACGGTACCAAGATCAATCTGGAGATACGCAGAGTCTTTATTGCTTGTTTTTGGCGCCCAGCCGAACGGTCTGTGCAACCTGGCCTTTGATGCTTTGTACCTATCATCATACTCCGACGAAGCAGAAAACAGTGAATCTGGAAACACTGTTGGATCTGATACGCCAAAGGCCATGCTTGGTTCAACTGAAAACAAAAAAGTTATCTTATAAATGAATAAATAGATAAATATAAAAAATCTTTCCGTAAACGCGTACGTATACGCAAAAGACACCACAATTAAAGCAGCGGACAGAATTTTTAATTTGATTTTACTCGTGGTGAAGGAAACAAAAATAAAACGTTGAAGTATTACTGCGCTGTTACCGCTGCTTAACAATAAACAATTATGGGACAAGGTTATGCAAAATATCGTAATTTGTTGTCAGTGTCTCGCAAATTAATTATTTGCCTCAACCGAAAATAACTCGGCGCTGCCACTTCTAATCCCGAAACTACGCATGAGTAGTGTCATTTTTGTAGCTAAACTCCGCCAGACGATAATGCGCATGAACAGAGTCATATATGTAGGTAATTATTTGTAGGTCACGTGGTGGCCCTTGCGCCAATGAGAACGAAAGAAATAATAATGATAATAACAGTTATTTTTCAGTTTGTCATACTGAACATATTTCTAATTTATTGAAACACTTTTGAATGATAATAGAATGGCGACTTTATTCCGAACTAAAATATGCTATATTCAAGCAAAGCGATATACAGACCTGTAGGGAACGAAATGTGATACAGCTCCACTCTTAATGTTGGATGAAGTCTATATGCCACAGGAAGGATTCGCACAGCCAGTGCCAAAACACCTCTTGACAAAACGTTTTTGACAATGGAATATGAATTCACATTGCCTTTAAAAACCTGTTAATGAAAAATGAGATGAGTCTGTTTAGTTACAAAGTAACAACACGGACTTGCTACAAACCTGTATAAATCTTATGCCATGTGGGTTAAATAAACCGCAGCCTGGTTAGCCTAATTGGTAAGAAGCCAGTCTGCTGTGCGGGAGGCTCGGGTTTGATTCACGGCTAGACCAACACTCAGGGTCTTAAAATAACTGAGGAGAAAGTGCTGCCTTTGCTCTAACATCTGCAAATGGTTAGACCTTCGCGTCTTCTAGGATAAGGACGTTAAATCGTTGGCCCAGTCTCTCGATCTCTCTGTTGAGGGATTTAAAAGAACCCACACACTTCTCGCTCAAGCGGACTTTCTAAGACACACAAACCGTTAAAACCTGTATTTATTTGTTAAGCGCTTAGAGCTTTACGATAAGCGCTATATAAATATTGTATTTATTATCATTTATTAGTTCATTTGGCGAAGGAAAATGTGACATGGCGTGGAAAAGGCAGAATTCGTCGAAATTCGTAGCTGACATTTTTTCTTAGTGTACCATAAATTAAAGTCGTGGACAGTTGTTTGGGTTAATTATAGGTCTAATTAGCAGGGAATTGATAAAGAACAGGTTCGGGTTTCCACACGATATCATTTACTGCGTGATTAGAATTAACAAACAACTCAAAATGTTTACTAAACTCTTTGAATGAAAATAAATAAAATAGTTTAGAATAAATCTGCTTTAATAGGCACAATTTAATTTCATTGAGCTTCTAAAGATAAAATAAAACTTTGTCAAACCTGAATAGTAGAACCTTCTCTATAAAACGTCCATACTGTGTTATCCAAAGAGAATTCAAGTTTGTACAATGTCACCCACTCTTTGTCATCTCTACCCTTCCCATCATACCCACCGTGTCCTTGAGTGTCAATAGCGTAAACAGAGCGCACGGTCTCAAGATCAATCTGGAGATACGCAGAATCCATATGCTCATTCTTTGGCGCCCAACCAAACGGTCTGTTTAACCTGGCCTTGGATGCTTTGTATCTATAATCATACTCCGATGAAGCAGAAAATTGTACATCGGGAACAATATTTGGATCTGCAACACCGACGGCGGACGGTGCTTCAACTAAAAGTAATAAAAAAGCTTTTATAGTCATAGTCCTAAAAAACAAAACAAAGATAAAAAAAATATTTCTTTACGTTTAGAGTCTTTTAATTTACTATAGTCTTCCAACATACCATGTTTAATAAGAATGAAAATTGACAAAAACTTTGCTCAGAATTTGGCGTGTTTCTTTACTAGCTGGCTTAAGGTACTGAGCCAAGCACAAGAACTCAAGCCCAGCTTCCCTAATTACAAATAAAACCTGCTTCAAATTCAGTTCGGTTGCTGGAAAATACAAAATGTTCTTTTTATAGTCCATCAGCTGAGGTGAAATGGCTCACTTGGGGGGAACAAACGAAACCGGCATTTCCATGTTATTCTTGGACTATTCAGGGTCACAAAAATGTATGATAGGAAGGATAGAACTTTAGCTTTCATACAGAAAATTAAATTTGAAATATATCCACTAACCTGCTATTATAGGCGCAATATTGGATTTCTAAGGGCTGGCGAAAATTTCCCAAAGCTCACAAAAACTATGGAATTATGCTACTCTAAATCATTGAAGCAGGTTACAATAACAAAGTGGAAGATTTGAAATACTAACTGTGGATATTGCGACGTCATAACTGACGTCATGGTACTTCATTGCCTTTTGTTGTTAAAGTATGTCTTAATTTTTTTATGAAATAGCATGAAAGTATATTAAATGCGTTCGGTGTGTATATATAGAATGAAATAAGAGAAAACAATTTTTAAGCCCTTGGCG
>JAOBAY020063344.1:0-12614 GCA_025331085.2 Zoanthus sociatus
ACTGCCGGGATCGAACCTGGGACCTTGTGGTTGGAAAGCAGAGATCTTACCAACTGCGCCAACCACGTCCGCCCAATTTAGACAACACAATATTGAAATGTTTATGATCATTACCGTACGTAAGTAGTGCAAGGAACTGATGTTTGGAGTGTTAGCCTGAACTGAACTAAACACAACGTGTAATTTAAACAACTCAAGCTTGAAATGTTTATAATTACCACCGCAAGTAATGAAAGGAACTGACGTTTGGAGTGTTAGTCTGAGCTGAACTAAACACAACGTGTATTTTAGACAAGGTTGAAATGTTTATGATCATCACCGTACGTGAGTAGTGTAAGGAGCTAACGTTTGGAGTGTTAGTCTGAACTGAACTTAACACAACCTGTAATTTAGACAACTCAGGGTTGAAATGTTTGTTATCATCACCGCAAGTAGTGTAAGGAACTGACGTATGGTCGTAAACAAACTTCCCGAGAAGAGTTTTTTTTCGTTCATTTTTCTAAACTTGTTATACAAAACAAAAACATTTATATGTAAGCTTAGTTTTTCAATTTGACGTTGACCGCATATTCTATGGTTTCAAATATACGTATTAATTCTATATATTTATATTTGTTTGTGGTATTGCGGGCGGGCCAATTTTGACACTCGAAAACTATAGACGTTATATAGTGCCTTTATCAATATCTATGCACAACTAAGTTTAATTTTAATTTTTACATATGTTCGCTTAAAGATAAAATGGATAAAATTATTATTAAGCCTTAATAATAAGGCTGTAAGTTTTTCTTAAAGTTTTATAAGAACCAAACGTTTTTGACTTGAAAATCATCATCAGGGTTGTGTTTGCCGCTTAAAATTCAAAACTTTATACTCTTAAGTTATTCCTATTGAGAACAGAAAAATTGAGAGTATAAAGTTTTGAATTTTAAGCTAGCGGCAAACAGAACCTTGATGATGATTTTTAAGTCGAAAACGTTTGGTTTTTGAACGACTTTTAAAAAATCTTACAGCCATTTATCCAAAATACAAATAAATAAGAGCAAGGAGTCTATATATTATATTGACAACAATTTTTTGCTAAATATATATGTATTTTAAAGTATTTTGAAAGGAAAGAAAGCCAGATAATAAATAAACTTTTGTAACTGATCGTGTCCGCTATGGGTTGCCTGTGGCAGATGGTAGGCTGATTACCGATTGGTCTTGAAAAATTGCCACGATTTCATAACTTGGAGTGCAGTCAACCGACTGAGAAGATCAAGGACAATCGAACGTTTTTTTAAAGAGAAGAAATTTTTAAAGAAGTAAAACAAATAATTTACATCAGAAAAAAAAACACAAAAAAATCTGATTGGAAATCTAATTTATGAAATACGTTGAAGTTTTCTGCCATCTGATACAAGCCGCAATCGATGAGTACAGAATATGATAAACTAGTGAAAATTGTTTTTAAATAGATAACAATTAAGTTTAAAATTGAAACTTAATGTATTTTTTTAACTTGAACATGCAACTCTTATTGCTCTCTACATGTTATTTGTTTTTGTGAATATGTTTAAGAAAAGATCATTGCAATTTAACTTAAAGTACTCCCATTAATCTATGATCACTCTTACTTCTAATTCTTAAACAGCACCATAACTCTGCAAAATTTGTTGGGGGTCCAACTAATGGCCGAGCAAGCACCGAAGTACAAGCTGCCTTTGAGCAAACGCGCCAGGGGCGCGGAAGAAATTTAAAGATATAGGCCTTTGGGAAAATTTCTGAAAAAATTCTGAAATTTCTATTCCTCTCAATACTTTTTTCTCTCTATAATTATTGCCCCCTCGGCCCCTCCTCAACTGCGGCACTGTTAAAAAGCATTTCTATAAACTACTTACGCTCTGAACAAGCCAACTAATCCAAAAGGCTAACACTCAATAACCATTGCCATTTCAAGTTTACAGCATTTGAACTTAAGTTAATTTTCAAAAAGTCTTGTTACCGTACATCTTTTTTATTTAGAAATGGTTTGCCCGCAGACTTCAAAAATGGCGCAAAGAAGAAGGGTTTATGTCCGTGGCAGAAAGAAGCAAGATTTTTAAGCAAAATGTACAAGAAAAAAGAGCTAAATGAGTTACCAGAGTGCATTGGCGTCTGTAAAAGAACAGTGCGAATATTTCTTTACTGTAATAGATGGTAATTAAAATTAAAGCAAGAAATATGGCATTTTTGAGAAAATTTGTTTCGTCTAAGTTTATCATATAATAATAATAATTAATATTATCATTATTATTGTTATTATTATTATTATTATTAATGAGGTGTACCCTTAAAACACTATTGTCCCTAATCAGACCAATGGGACAGTGTTTATCCGCTGTTTCTTTGGACTCTAAAAAACTGAATTTAAGAACAGAAGTGCAAAACCAAAATAGCTAAAGACTGTACCTTATTTACGACCAGATCAGCTTAAAACCATACACTTTGAGGTCGTGCATGGCTATATATCCATATGCATATAAGGGTATACCCCTTTCCCTCCCCTTTGGGTCTAAAAAGATTTGTTTTTACCATTTCCTTTACGTTTTGTTTTTGCACCCCTAAAAAATACCGTTTCAATAAAATAACTTCGATTTTTCTCTGAAAACTCCTAAAAAATACCAAATTGCCAATTTTGACCCCTAAAAAATACGACGATCATCCCTACCATACCAATATAGGGAGTACCCCCCGGGGAATAGTGGCGGATATTTACCAAGCTGCAATGCAGCGAGGTAAATATCCACCACTTTCACCAACGCTGCCACAAAGCTAAATAACTAGCAGACCAAAGAGTAACTTTATTTGTAACAATAAACCAACAAAAATGGTTGGACAAAAAAATGCGCCATGTGATACACAGTCACGTGATGATTTTTTGTTGTAAAATATTCTGTCTTGCCTTTTCGCCAACAAAGAAAACTTTTGCAGGTACTTGTTAAGTTGCTGCAGTGTCATTTCCTCAATGGTTGAATTAAATTCCTCTTGTTGTTGAAACAAAGCTGTAAAACATTAGATGTTCCATTGTTTACATCGTAATTTTAGTCTCAGTTTTTGTAAACACGGTACCGTATTTTGTTTTTTCGCCTTAGAATTAGGTACATGTTGTTAAAATACATAGTATATACTTTTAGACATTGTTTACTTATGCACATTTGACTTGCATGTACGCTTTGTTGAAGTACATGACACAAATTCTTAGACATTGTTTACTTATACACGTTATTGACTTGTACACGATGTTGAAATACATGATATTCTTAGTCATTGTTTACTTATACACGTTAATGACTTGTACACGTTGTTAAAATACACAATAATATTCTTAGACATTGTTTACTTATACACGTTATTGACTTGTACACGATGTTGAAATACATGATAATATTCTTAGGCATTGTTTACTAATACACGTTATTGACTTGTACACGTTGTTAAAATACATGATGTATATTGTTGGACATTGTTTACTTATACACGTTATTAACTTGTACATGTTATCGACTTATACTCCTTGATGTGGGAATGGAATTATATTATTGTCTTATGTTTTTTTTCTTGTTTTGCACAATACAGTTTGCCGATAAGTGTCTTGACGAGAATTCTCAATACTCAAGGTAGTGTTTACAATTCAAGTACTGAGCTACCCTAATGCGTTCTGAATAATAGCTTTTTGGTTTATTAGTTTTATTCGAGACTCAGCAAGTGCTCATTATGCCCATTAGTAAACCATAAACTCTAATCATCAACACTCCCTACAAAACAGTTACGTGCTGTTTGCTTCATTTTGAAACAAAATATATTTTAATCCTTTCAGATATGCCGGTTGTGTTGGTGCAGCTGATTGAAAATCCACCATGGATTAGACGAAACGGGGAAGGTAGACTATATTTT
Source organism: Zoanthus sociatus (assembly GCA_025331085.2). NCBI lineage: Eukaryota > Metazoa > Cnidaria > Anthozoa > Zoantharia > Zoanthidae > Zoanthus > Zoanthus sociatus. The sequence goes on from JAOBAY020063344.1 coordinate 3,919, forward strand.
ATGTATAGGAAATCGCATCAACACAAGTGTATTTCGTGATTTATGGGCGTAAGTCATTTTTTAAAGTTCTTAAATTCGCACAAGCTGAAAGCGAGTCTGATTTGAAGCTTCAAAACACCACGAGCAGCCATAAATCACAAATGCACGAGCAAGTTCATGTGATTTTTTTGTTTATTATATTCTCAACAACCGTATTTCTACATAAAATACTTGCAACATTTTATTACTCAGGCTCTTTGTGCTCGTACTCTTCAATTTCTGGTTGACTTTCCGTACTGTTGCCCTATTAATTCTGCCAAACTTTCAACCAGATGTGAATTGTTTTTTCAAAGTATTTACGCTTGCTACAGTTTTTAGTCAGACAGCAAATACTGTAAACATATAAAAAGGAATTCTGAACCGTTATTCACTAAAACTGATGAAGATCGTTTGACTGAAACGTTTTAAATTGTGTTATATATTTATTTTTTAACAAGTTATCAGAAGTTGTCTGTCCATTATATTGGTCGTTTTAAACCATTTTTTTAAAAATCTACATGCCGTGGTTTGGACTTTGTATCTCTCCGGGATCCCTCTGTTGGCCAAGCATTTTCTTTGGCATGGTGGATGAATAAAAACGGCAAAATGTGCGAGCGAAAATCTAAAAAACAAAGGGGACGAGAAGTGCAAAGGCGAAAGTGGGCGGGTGTAAAATTAAAATGGGAAAGGTCAAGAATAAGAACGATGGTTGGCAAATGAAAAAATGCAAAAAATGTTTGATCAATCCCCAGGGAGTAGAGAATGATTGAAACGAACGTATAAACATGATAAGAGATAATCCCGTAAACAAACGATGCCTCATTCGCAAAGAGAAACTTTCAAAGGGAAGCTCCTTTTATCGTTCTGCAGCAGGAGTTCAGTTTTCAACCATTTCAAAGTCTCTTATATGTACTGATACAATTGTGTAACTGAATTTTTTTGTTACTTTAGTGAGATAAACTGTGTTTTTCACAGATATTTACCAACTTTTTTTTTCGACCAGGAAAGTTGGTAAAGTACGTAGATAACAAGTGGAAGGTGGTACCGGACAGAGAAAGGTTCCAGCTAACGAAATATGAGGGCCAGGTACATTGGGCTTAGCAAGACGTTAAACCTTTCCCATCAGTCTCTAACCCTTCATTTCAGCATAATATAGTCAATCTGTATGCTTTGTCTGACAAACATCTGTTCATCCTTTCAGTTTCATTGCATCTATTACCAATTGTAACTTTTAACTTCGTTTTCATGCAGGTATGGCTTGCACTCTTCCAACTACTTATGGCTGAGGAATGCCAGCGAAAATATGAACTTAATAGCTACCGAAAATCACAGATTTTAAAGGTGAGGATACTGCAGAATAATTCTTAAGTTTTTGCCAACACGGAGCAGGGAGGAGTCCAGACTAGTGTAAAGTAGGTTTTCAATGTTTGTCACTTAGTTTAAATTCTTTGTGATTTAGAGTTTCTAAAAGGCAAATTGTGGCTCTTCTAAGATTTTGACAAGTTTCTCCTTTCCAGTCCTTCTACGACTTGTTTCGTCACCCACGCTGGTGCGAATCAGGTGCTTCTGTTATTCAAAATAAGCCACTACAGTGTACAGTGTACAGTGTACAGTGCAATTATTTTTGGGGCTTGCGGTTAGCACTAAAAATATTGTTTTAAAAACCAAAGATTTTCATTAAAGGGTGTTGTATGACTTCCTCAAATAATAATACTTCCTCCGTTTCCCGCCCACACTTTCTAAGTTCTGCCTACCCCTAGTAAAATAGATTATCTTATACCAAGTGTCACGAACAGGTCATTGGATTGCAAAATCTTTGAGGCATTAGTGTTATTGCAGACATAGCTGCCGTCATCACTCAATCTGCCAAAACATAACAGTAACAAATAGTGTCATTATTTTTCTCCAGTTTGTTATAATTTAGTTAGAAGTATATCTTATCTTTTCGTTATAATGACCAATATTATTTTAATGAATGACGGTTTTTGTTTTTCAGTTACGAGGGTTTTTGAATGAGGTGTTACTAGATCAAATACCCAGTTTACTGGACTTACAACGATATCTTGAGCATCTAGCTATTATGGAACCCCCTTCTTTAAAGAGTGAAATATTGTTAGAGCAGGTATTGTGATGCCTCCAAAATTTAATTCATTTATAAAATAATTTGGATAGTACGTGCGTTTTGATTGGTCTACAAGTGTGTTCTCATAGCGCTATGAAGCACGAAAATGACGTCAGAAATATGGTTGACTGTTTCCAAGTTGTGAGAATTTACAGTGCGCGCTTCGTATATCGTCTTTCTCTTTGTTGAGACTGAAAATAATAAAAAGCATGTTGTCCGCGTCCATAACCTGTTGATGACCTTGGCAAAATTTGTGAGAATTCTCAAGCAAGTGAAAACACTCGACTACATCTCGGGTTTCACTGATCTGCTCTCGAATTCTCCCAAACGTTCGCCTCGGTCATCACCAGACTATGAAGGCACAGAAAACATATTTTCTTAAATCTTCAAGCCCCTGTTTATTATCCTTTGATTTATTAAGATTAAGTTATAGTACCTTGGTACAGCGATAATATTATGAAACTGTTTTCGTAATCATGTTTCTCATTTCATCTTTTTGTTATTTGGACAAACTGACAGAGGCAAACTAACAATATAAACATAAGTTTGATCTAATTTTATTTCAATGCAGAAATTGCAATATTCATTAAACAAACTTGCATAAAAAATTCCACAAATGTTCACTAAAACTGGATAAAACGACAAGCATATTTCTTGACTTTAAAACTAAAACGAATCATATTTAGTACTTTAGCTTTTGTTTTGTTTTTGGAAACTTCACTAAATCGTCGTCTGAAACCCGAGGAGCCGTGATTTTTTGCAGATCCATGCGACAAGCAACTGGTGAGAACGTGTTTTGGGACATGAGAGTGCATCCCGGGTCATTTGGCCCCGGGCATTTGGCTCATCATTTTTCATATTTTCACTAGTGACTATGAAATATTGAAAATACCAATATGATAGTTACCGGTAAAACAATATTACTCTTGTAACTATTATCCTTATATTTCAATAAGACTTTCAAATTCTCAGCTTGTATGATCCATAAAGATTTGTATAGCATTTGGCTTTTGTGAACTTAGTTCCATTTGAAGAATATATCCAATACCGTGATAGATAAAAAATAAAGATAAATTCTCTAACCTTTTACTGAGTTTGAAGTTATGCAGCTGTGAGTAGAACAGTTTTAGTGGATACCTTTTGTTGTTCACTGGTTAAAATTATTTAAGTCTTCTTTTAACGCCAATAAGATTTATGTCTCTTCTGGATGTTGAGAGGAATTTATGCTCTTTTTTTCTCTGGAGAAAAACTAAACGCCGTCTTAACTGCGAATTTAGGGAAATTTTGAAACCTGTGTTCCTAGCAAAGAGCTAGTGATATCAAAATACCAAGAACGCGATTTACATAAATTTATAAGTATTTTTCTTCTATCAAACTTTCATGCATGAACTTTGGTTATAGCTTTTTAGAATCTCAATAAATACTTTTTTTACCATTGCGTCATTATTTGATAGAGAATTTCCGTTCTTAAGGTAAAAATATGTGTCAGTTAATTTGTGTTTTTTCTATGTGGTGAAGTACAGACAAAAGGTTTCAACCCGGAAACTACCGGAGATGAAAATGATATTGTTTGGTGATTCTATAGATATCATAGAAAGGAAATTTTTCAATTTTCTTGGGAAGGGAGGAAGCACTTCTCTGTTCCCTGCTTGTATATCTCTCGCTTTCGTCGAGGTTGGTACCTCAAAACATGCTCGTGGTCCTAGAGAATAAATTGTTTTACTCAAGACAAATTCAGTATCTTTTGTAGAAATTCCGTAGTACTTTCATTTTTTAAGACATTGTTGTGGGATACCTTGTCTCTTCTATAAGATTTCATTCCATTATTTGCTCCAAAGCAACAAATAATTTTAGAGTTAGTGCCAGAAAAATGCAAGTTTCCATAACAACAAAAATAAAACCTTTTTTGTTTTAAAGGTACCTGAAATTAGAGAAAACCTGATAAAGCAGAATTCAGGAAAGTGGAAAAAAATTGCCCGACATCAGCTCCAAGCATATTTCTCGCCATCAGAGGATGATCTTAAAAAACAGGCTCAAATGTAAGAATACATCATTAATAATCAATACCAATAAAGTAAATGTAATTAACAATTAGACCTCGAGGACGAATGGGCTATTCAAACTCGTAGTCCATGAGGCTGACAGGTTTAATTGTTTTAGTATAAACCTACTAATCGGTCAAAAAAGAATGTGAAAATTAAATTATCCTTTCTCTACTAGTAGGCTATCACAAATAGAACTTTAGTAGAGTAGCTAATCTGAATGCAGGATGCGTGTTAGACCCTTAGTAGGTTTATACTAATATTTTTTAGAACAAGAAACCTGATGTTAACCTTTGGAGATAGCATGAACGGAACGCCCGTTCCGAACCAACCTTCTACATGTACTAATTTAACAATCCGAGGCAACTACAGTGAGAGACAAAGCGCTGTAGTAACAAGTTGTTATCTCCCAATCAAACTGAAATATACGTTGTCATCTCCTATAACTGAAATAATTTACAAGATTCAAACGTAATCTTTGTAGGCTGTCATGTGCTATCTAACTCCTCTTTATATTCATAGACCTTAATTGTCACGGTATCCGACGCTATTTTGGTAGTATGCCAAATGGTTGAAGTAACAGCATGTTATGGAAATCCAATGTCAAATACGTTTAAGAAAAGTCTATGTTTGAAAGCAGTTGTGAATTGGAAACTTCTAATTATTTTTGGATAGAGGAATTCAATGCCAAAATCAATCAGTTGATACCTGTAGCCGCACTAGAAAGCATCCAGTGATGTTTTGAACCTTCCAGGAACCTTGTTATACTTTTGTTGCGATAAATTACAGACTGAGAAATGTGTGGAAAATTCAAAACACGACTAGACGCTTTCTAGTTCGGCTACAGGGTACAACCTGTGGCATCAATTTCCTTTGTCTAAAGTTGGAGGTTTTCAATACAACCTTTTCAAAACTAGAGTTTTGTTAATGTTTTGGACATTTGATTTTCAACCATTTTCCCTATCTCCCAAATTGGCGTCGGAAATTGCGACAAGGTCTACTTGTCAAGGTTAACTTGGTACATCCTGTGATGCTTCCGTTGTTGCTCTGTTTTAATCCTCGCGTTATGTCTTAAATTATTCTAATTAAATACCAAGTTAGAATATTAGTTTCAGTGCGTGAGAATCGTACTTTATAAGAGAAAACTTCCTACCATGGACTCCGTTGTCTTATATCAATATAGTGTTGAAAATAAGCGAACATAGGTCTCCCAATGCTGTAAGGACCAACACCCTAATAATATTTTTACTTCAGTTTAGCACAGACATACAATATGGATGTTCTTGAGGGATTAGTCGATGAACCTCCAAAATGTGCCTTGTGCGGCACAGTAGCAACCAAAAGATGTTCAAGATGTAAGAACGAATGGTACTGCAAAAGGTATGAGTAACTATAATACTCTGTTATCATTAATTGCTCTTTCAATTGAGCATACCTCATGATACTTGTACAGAGTTAATAGTACATCAGAAGGTATTGAAGGGATTGTATTACTCTATGACCATTGATTGACCTCTTAACTGATGGTGCTTCATGTTTCTTGTGCGGAATTAATGGTACACAAGAAGATATTGAAGTAATTGTATTACTCTATGACCATTGATTGACCTTTTAACTGAGGATGCTTCGTGGTACTTGTAAAGAGTTAATGATATATGAGAAGGTATTGAAGTAATTGTAGTACTCTGTGATCATTGATTGACCTTTTAACTGCATGAGGATGCTTCAAGGTATCTGTGTATAAATAGGGTGCAAAATGAATGATACTGCAGTAGTTACAAGAAACTGTAAACCTATATGGTCATTGATTGAGCTTTTAACTGAGGATGCTTCTTGGTGTAGGTATGGGTCCAGTTATAGGAATTGTAATAGTGTGAATGATATACATACAGTGGTCTTTATAGGTAAACTATCTTTTGCTAATACTTACACAATCTTTGGCTAGGGAATGTCAAGTCAAGCATTGGTCCAAGCACAAGGAAGTTTGTAATCTTCTTGCGGATGTAAAAATTCATTGATAAAGATAGCTGTGATATACCAAGTGACACAGATGAAGATGAAACAAATGATAAAGAGGAAGAAGATAACGAGGACGAGGACGAGGTGCAAAACGATAGGAAAAAATCATGACGATGATAATGATTAGCTTGATGAGAATAAGAATAATGAGAATGAGAAAGACAGGGATAAAGAAAAGATTTAGGATGAAGATGAGGATGATGCGTCGGTATAAGGTGTTGTTTGTGATAGTTTAAACCTTTATGAAAAAATGTAGAAAGATAATGGAGATGGTGTTGAGATGTAAATGAAGGAAGAAGAAGGCGAAAGGAGAAGAGGAAGAAGAGGAAGAAGGTAAGAAGGAGAATGAGGAAGAGAATGTCGATGGTGATTATGTGAAGACAAGAGAGTGATATCATGAGAAGTAAGAAGAGAAAGAAACGATGAGTGGAGAAGGACTATGATTGAAAACGATTTTGAAAAGGAGGAGGATGACGACGATTATGAGAAGGACTGAAGGACTAAGATGACGATTAAAAGAAGGAGGGTAGGATCTGTAACAGAAAGAATGGAGGAGGCAAGGAGGAAAGGAGAAGCAGGCAAAGACGAGAAGGAGAGGAGGAGAGGAGAAGGACTAAGAGAATGATGACTATGATTATGAGCAGGAGGAGTAGGATCAGTAACAGAAGGAGTGGAGGAATCAAGGAGGAAAAGAGAAGTAAGCAAAGACGAGAACGAGAGGAGGAGAGGGGAAGAAGAGGAGAAGGACTAAGACAATGATGACGATGATTATGATAAGGAGGAGTAGGATCAGTAACAGAAGGAGTGGAGGAGGTAAAAGAGAAGTAGGCAGAGACGGGGAGACGAGGAGAGGAGGAGGACTGAGAGAATGATGACGACGATTATGAGGAGGATTAGGATCAGTAACAGAAGGAGTGGAAGAGACAAGGAGGAAAGGAGAAGTAGGAGGAGAATAGAAGGGGAGAAGAAGTAAAAGGAGACCAGAAAGAGGAGAAGACGAGAAAGAGAGTGGAAGAAGACAAAAGCAGGATGGGTTGAAAGATGGCGGTGATTACGACCAATGGTTGTACATTTCATTCTGGTGTATTGGTATTATATACTGTGTATGTATTTAAAACACTAAGAATCATTACTTGGTGAATATCAAATAAAAGAGATTTTATATCAATACTTATGGTTAAGAAAGTTTTAAAACAACTGTATATACGTAGTTCAACAAAGCTTAAATTCATTTTCATTGTATATTTTTTGAAATTTTAGATTTTAAAGTTCAGGTTAAGTTGTTTTTAAAATGTAAGGAAAGCGGTTCAGCCTATGACTGCAACGTCAATTATCTTAATAAAAAAATCTGTCTGTCTGTGTGTCTGTTTTTCTCTGTTTGGTTATCTATCTGTCTGCGCACTACATTCACCTCGTGGGTTATTTGTACAATATTCTACTTTATTACATGACCGACTAATTTCTTGCGCTCTGATTGGTCAGTTCGAGGTCCGTAACTTATGGTACGGACCCGGGTACGGTCCTCTCAAACTCTGTTTGTTTTGACTTTGAAAGAAGCATCAAATCTGAAAAAAAAACATTCTATCACATGAATAATTGTTTAAAAGCGGGTCAAGGAAGATTTTTAGTAAAACAATGCTTGAAAACTTTATAAAAGCTGCGAAAAAAATGCCAAAGTTCTAAATTATATTTGAAATCTTTACCAATTAAACCGGAAAGTAAACGACGAAGATTTGTCTTCACTGAAATCTGTAAATAAATCGACGGGTTCATTTAAACGAATATTTAAAAAACGCAACCACGAAGACGACAAGAAAACAAGCAGCTATTTTGATGTCTGGAACCTATCTAGCTAGGAACTTAATAAATTTCTCTATCTCTTCACATGGCGACGAAGTAAGACGAATCTGACACGTTAAATCAGTTTTCAGAAAAGCGCACAAGTAACTAATAGTTTTGTTAACGGTTATTAAAACGTATGGATACTTCACGACTCGTGAATAAAAAAAATGTACGCGTGCACTTTCCATAAAGTATTCTCTATTAATTACATAGACATGAGGGTGTTACTGTAAAATACGCCACTCCTATATTTCAATTTCATATGAAACTGCATGCGGGATACGAGTGACATACTTTCCATATTCTCACTAGTGAAGATATCGATGATGTCATTCCTTTGTTTTCTTTTTTTTTCCGTATTCTAGTTTTTTTTATTTTCGAAACACTGATATTTGTGTAATAAAAAGAAACTGATTACATGTTGGCTTAAACATATGAAGCTTATCTTCTTGTGGAAAAAAGAGTTCACTCGCTCGCTGCGTTCACTCGTGAAATATGTTTTCACTCAAAGATATAGAGGATATTACACGGTGGGGCATTCATATGAAGCTTATCTTCGAGTGGAAAAATGTTTCTCAAGTGAGCGCAGCGAACGAGTGAAATTTTTTTTCCACGAGAAGATAAACTTCATATGTTCAAGCCAACGTGTAATT
>JAOBAY020063354.1:0-12614 GCA_025331085.2 Zoanthus sociatus
GGGACGAGGAGAGTAAAAGACTCTCATCCGCTTAACATTAATTGAAGAAACCGAAGATAAGACGCCGGACAAATCTATAGCGTAGCTTTTTTCCGTTTCGAGTTTTGTTTTACTAGGTAAAACTTTGAATGCGAAAAAAAGACTTTTTTATAACACACATAATCGTGACGATTGTGCTTGTAGAAATCTCAACTTAAGCACAAGTCTCTTAAGTGCACACTTCACATTTGCATAACTTGCCAATTTTATAGGAGATTTTAGCCAACATAGTTAGCTCAAACTGATAGCTTTTTATGCAACAGTGACCGACATTTGATGGTTCGAATGTTTACTTAAAATAACTCTAGAAGCGTAAAAAATTATTCAAACAAAAAGCAGTTTACACTTTTACACCTGTCTAGAAAATATATTCTTCTTTATTTCTGTTTTGAATATTACTCTTAACAAATTAAACTGAGCAATTTTGAGGGAATGTGAGGCGTTTACCTGGAAGAAATGGGATGATGTTTCGAGTATCAATCATTAATGCAGGCATTCTCAAGTTTTACAACATGTTTTTCTTTTTTGAATTGTTGATATTATGGATAATAAACTCTTTGTTTTAATTAAGCTATTTTTTTTGGGGGGGGGGGGTTATCTTTACTTAAAAGCAACTTCAAAAGTATAAGTATTGATCTTCACATTAGACAGAGGAACTTCGAATAAAAAAAATAGGATTTCCCTAGTTTTTGAGTACAACCGTAGTTTTTCAAACTTCTAAAAATGTTATCTTTTTTGTTTTAAAAACAGATTTGAGAAAGTGATGCCGTATTTTGAAAAACTCTTTAAATAAATGCAACATTCAAAGATAAATAGGAAAGCACATAAATCTTTACATTTTAAGCAGATAAAAACAATTCTTTGCTTCTTCATCATTACGAATACACTTCTATATACAAAGAAATCAAACTTCTGGAAATAAGAGACATCCGTTTTCTTTTGATCACTTGACATGAGATATTTGCTGTAAGGCATCCGACGTTGATCCATGTGCAGCTGGTGCTTGGGTCATAATCTGCTTGTCTTGCGTGTCTTCAAGTGAAGAAAAAACACAATTTTAAAACCTCAAATCGTTAGAAAAAAGTTTTATTCAAATTAAATTAATATAACCAGTTCAGTAAAGCCTTTTTAAAGGCAAGTCGTTAAGTGTCTTAAGTGCACTAGGGATTTCTGTATCTTTTTGTATCGAGGGCACATTTTGTGTGCCGCGTCAAATTATACAAATAAGAATCGTCTTTAAATGTTTATTTTTCCAATACTTATTTTCCTGTAGTCGGATCAAGTTTTCTCTTTTCCCGATATCGCCAGCAACGCTTCAGCTAACAGTGTTTCACAAAAACCTCTGCATCTGACTTTGTTTACGTACCGGTTTGTAATTGGTTAAATAGCAAAAGTTTCAAAACTTGTCCTTTTTAAACTTAACTGACTTAACAAACGTCAAGAAAAATCGATTAATTTTAATTGCCAAGCCGACCTCTTCACGTTTTCGCTGAGTCACGGATAAACAAATTTAGGCCACTAAATATCAATAGAAAACTGATCATCAACAGGAGCGAGTGATAAAACGAAAAAATGAAAACAAATCTTTCCAAGATTTATTCATTCCCACTTCGTATTTCAAGGTGTAACGAATTTCGAGTATCATGTACCAAAATCTCCAAAATAAAACGGGTAATCATCATGAAATTATGAGCGAAGTCCGATGCGACAGGGGAGTTTTAAATATCTGTCTACTTAAGTAAGCTAAGTATAAAATTAGTGAAATATTCTGTTAGCATTTAGTAAGCTTTTCTTGTATGGTAAGGTGTCTCGATCACCTGTTTCATCATCAAAGAATGATTTTCTTCAACAGAACCATCCCCGGACCCAATATATTGATTTAAAAAAGCAGTCTTTCAGCAACCTGATCTTATTTTAAGATGACACAACTGAAAACTAAGGATTTAGATGATCCAGCATGTCCTGTCTTCGGTAACATTAAATGCTTTCCACTTTGGAAAGTGGAGCTATGATTGGTAAAAAGCTTTACTATAACATGATAACAACAATTATTGCTTTAAACTTCACGAAATCTAAAACTTGGTCGTCACTCTTTTTGCTTAAGTTAAAACAAAATTATAGGCCAATAAATTTTATTAAAAATCTCGTCAAAAAATGTCAAAATTGAAGAATTTTATGAATCTCGTATTACCGAATCGAAGGAAATCAGACTTTACTGAAAAATTTGAAAGACCAGTAATGAATAACAGAAGGTTCATGAATTTGGCTAAATATTGGCCCGTGTTGCATTCGCGTTTGTTTGTCTTAAATGATTAGTATTGATAGAGTAAAAAGTTTCCATTGGCCAAGTTTATTCCAATCATAGAATTTCACATTTTCATGCATCAATATACTTTATTTTGATAGAATTGAGTAGTGAAAATGAAAAAAGCAAAAGAATATGCATTAATTCTTTTCATTTTAATCTGTTAATCTGAAGAAAGGCGTACATCTTTTCAAAAAATACTTGGCAGTTTAAATTTCATCTTTAATTTTTCCAATGCAACTATGACCAAATAGTTAGACTCGTCTTTAATATATACATTAAGTTACTGAACAACCAGAGTTGAGAAAAAATATTCACATTCATCGATTTTTGTAAGCAGTTAAGTTATAATTAGCCACGTACCTGAGCAATCGAGCCGCAAAACCCGCCCAAAAATAAAAAGAATGTCTGTTTTTTGGTTATAAGTGAGTGCAACGGTTGCCCATCCGGGCTGACGCCGAGTTGAACTGCCTCATAACTGTACCGCGACTCCAGTGACAACGCCTAATATTTAAAACAATGAAACTAGTAACACAATGTAATTGACAGCTTGTTTTGTCTGCAGTCTTCTATTTTAGAAACCTTAGGAGATTCGCCAAAACCGCCGCGGTCATTCACGATTCAGTTTTCTGCGCGTGTCAGAAGGTGATGAATACTAGCTTTTGAATCAATTTGTTTGCAAAATTCACTCCGTTTTCCTCTCTGACCAGGATAGAAAGACGCACTTTGTCCGCTAACAAGTTAGGAGTTTAACGGGGAGAAAGGTATGGCGACTATCTCAATTCATATCACTTATCAGTTTCTTCCGTATGTAACTGAATTCTTGCACCTGAAAAAACTGTTACTTGGTAAAAGTAGTTTCAACAAAACGCTACCTTGAGAAAATATACCGTCTTAACATAACGTTAGCTCGGAATTCATTTTCCTTTATTCGAATAATTCTAGTAAACATAGTCATTTCTATAGAATCTATTGACACAGTACGCCTCTGGTGTAGTTGTAACACGAATGATCAATTTTGATCACGGAACTGAAATGGCTAGCTTTAAATTGATATTCTTTTGGCGTTTATTAACAACAAGCGTAAAGAGGAGAAGAAGTGTCCACCAAAATATAGAAACGATATTTGTCATTAGTTGTTTGGTTGTATTTGCGATAACGTGAGCTAATTTCGCCCACGTTGTTCAAAGAAGCCAAGTAAAAGTGTTCGTGACCAAAAGAAGTGACATTTTGTTATCAGTTGAACCCTGTCTACGGGTTTCAGTATAAAGTTACGCTAAAAGTAATCACCACTGAAATTGATAGCAAAAAACAACCTTCCATATATAGAAACATCTTTACGCCACTTGTTGCGAGTGTTTTTGTTGTTCACGTCGATTATTTTTATTTTTCGAATGTATTAGGGAAGAACGTGCTTATGGGTCCGTGCGGTAATAACACACACGGAAAGCCAGTTATTTTCCTCGTTGGCCACAGACAAATTAGTACTTAAAAAAGGGATTACCTCAAGTACATCCGGAGTTTTTGTACTGTACTTTGATAATATTGGCTTACATGCAGCAACAGGCATCCGATATCAGCCTCTTTATGCGTACAGCTTGAGGAGTCACGTTTGGCGTCTACGCCTCACACCTGATGTTCAAATGAGAAAACTTCGAAGGATTATAGTTAGATTTTGTAGTTCAGACAGTCTTGCACTTTGTAGCGAGGGGTTTTTAATGAAATTTCAACTCGTTCATAAAAATCTCTGAAAACATCATACACTAAAAACAATCATGTGATGAGCATAATGACAATGGAAAGTCATAAAGTTCCGCGACTTAGCTAAATATGTCACTCCGATTGGCAAAGAGAAATTTAGGTTTCACATGAGTTCCCCTCGGCTGCAGTAATTAATTATTTAGAATTCTACTTAGCAGTACATTTTTTACAATCAACGTGCGAATGATTGATTGCAAATTTTTCAAGCGCAGAATTTATGCCACGTTAACACAAGTTTTATTATGCATTACATAAGACAACTATAGTTTTGAGACATAAAACATAAAAATCTGAAAAAAATGTGTTTGAAATTAAAGTATTGTATCAAACTTTACAAAATTTATCAATTTCTGAAATTGTTGAAGTAATGGAAATTTACTTAATCTAATTTTTTGAGAAAACAACAAATTTATTTCATAAGGTTTCGAACATAGTTAGCTGGCGAATTCTCAATGTTAGTTTCTAGCCCCAAAAAGTGAAGAAAAAGAACAAAAGGTTTGAAATCGCAAAATAACCCTAAAACACGTGTAATTAAATAGAACAGTTGGTGGCCGTTTTACATATAAATTAATTGCGAGTAAACTACTGAGAAGTGTAAACATTCATTTGTAAATGAAATAGGATGAGCTAATTTTTTTGCTTTTACTGGATGGAACAATTTTTTTTTTGCCTTTTTTTCAAACGAAAAACGAACAGTCTCGTGCACAATCGACTTTTATAATAAATCAAGAATTAAACCGGAAAGAACACGTAATGTTTTTTTGTTACTATTAATAATATTAGTAATATTAAACAATAAAATGAAAAAATAACAAGTTTCCAGGTTACTGAAACAGCCATTAAATTATTTTCAATTGTATATATCAGCGAGAACCCGCTATAACCAAAGAAGGTAACTATTTGAACATATCGCGTGTTTAAATGCACGGGTCTCATTTAAACAACAGTGATGTTTCATAAATTCTTTTCAAAATAAAAGATTCGTTATACATTATAGCATTCAGTGCAGATTTATTTAGCAATAAAGCTTGCGATATTTCTTAGTTTGCATAAAAAAGTTGAATGAGTTTGCATTTAAGATGCGTGTAGTTGAATAAAATTAACTTGAAATGAAAAGTTATCTAACTAAGAGTATTGTTTGAAAAACTACTCTTATCCTCTAATCCGATAATATTACCAGGGAAAAAAATATTACATCCTCTTGTGTTTTATCATGGATTTCCTAAAATCTGATTCAAAAATTAAGTTTACAAACATTATTATTACCAAAACGATTCTAAGTACACAATGTTTGATTTAAAAAATGTACAGATTATCTGTTTTAATTCGATCAGAGTTTCCGAACTCTTTTGACTCCTGAGAAGATAAGGATATAAAGCACACGACAGTGAAACTTTCAACAACCGTTTACGAGGTTTCGTACCCGTTAGTTTCCGACGACTTTAATATACATCGGTCCATGTTCACCAATATCTAAAGCTTCATGCAGAGGGTTATCAAATCTGGTGTTCTAACAAAATTTCCCGCCCTTTAAAAAGGTTATTCATTAGAAAGATTTTATGTAATTATCATACGATCTCAGTTCTATGGTGAATTACTATCCATGCAGTTATTATAAAATTAATATAAAAGATATATATGACGCAATGCCAGTGGTAAAAATAATGGTCGAATGGATAAATTTCAAAATGAATATTTCCTTGTATTGCAAGTGATAACTCCACGTAACTCGTAAGTTTTAACGATTTTTGTTTTTCAGATTGATAAACTGAATTTGTTTTAACTTTTATTAAGTTGAAGCAACCGTACAGAATTTGATAAATTCTCTCTTAGATTTTACAACAGAAAGAAAAAGCCACCATTACTATTCATTTTGGCAGATCTTTATTACTTAGTATAATACATCCGTTCTACTCTGTTTAATAAAAGTGTTCAATTTTGTGACAAAGCTAAGTTTTGAAATATTTCAAGGAAATGTTTTTGAAACCTTCTGTGTTTAGATGTGCATTTTTCCAGCAGCAAAATTGTTTTATTTTGAAGCAGAAAGTTGGAGTTACTTTCTGTTGTACGTATGAATTCTTCTGTTATAAAATTAGTCTTATAATGATATATATTCGTGCGCTTTGCCATATTATTCCTTGAAGAAGTAAATTGTAAAACTTAGGTTTCAATTGCCATCATTACAGGCAATTGAGCTTGCACTGACGAAGCGCTAGCTGAGTTCACATAATTTTCTGTAGTATATACGAACCAAAATCTTAGATTATCTTTCCACCTTGGCTGTCTCAAATATGACGTAAAATTTACAAGGGCATTCTCATATTAATTGACGATCTCATAGAAATGTTCTAAAGCATAGTCTTATAGAGATAATATGTTTAACAGAGAATTTTCGTTTATTTCGGGAACTATAATGCTGTATGCATTTTAAAATATGACAAAGCATGATTTATAGCAAAGCATAAAGCAACAAATTTATAACAAAAAAAACCACCTAAATTACTTAATGGTAATATAAAAAGTTCGAGAATTTAACTGAAGAATCATTCTATGAAATACGTCATAGAAGATTACATTATAACTTGCCGACTTAGACAAAAAACCCCCACGAAAATTGGATTTTTCGTTACGTTAGGGATTAAGTTGATATTTCCAGTGAAAGCTGTACCGAGGCTTTTTCATTTAGATATTGTTATTTTGTACGCATTCCTTGTCGGACAAAATTAGACTAGTTGTAACGTTTATTAACTACGAAGTTAAACCATCGCCTCGCAATATCCAGCAAGTTGTTTTAAAAAGCTGCCGGCATATTTTAGAACAAATAGGTGTTGGACAACGAACTAGAGTTGGGTAATTTGTCAGCATTTAAATGTTTGAATAATTCAGCAAAATTGTCGACGCGTGCCGTTCATAAACAAGAAGCCGAGTCATTTCCTGAAAATTTTTTTTTAAAGTTCTAATCTCAGCGATTTTACAGGTTTCCTGAATACAGCGGTGAAAAATGTTTATATCGATTATTTGCCTAGTTACTTCCGTCCAGGAAAAGCTGAAAGTAAAAAAACGCTGCACAGTGTTTTTGATGGAAAAAAACCCTACAATTTAGTCAATCATAGGGAATTTTTTTTTAACTTTTAATTTCATGCAGTGAAATTTCAGCACATGTTCATGGAATCCACGGACGTTGAAAGCTTACGCAAGTCGCTTTGTCGAAGCGTCCAAAAAAAGTCATTAGCATTTTCAACACAACATGCCTGCGACAGAGAAGCCTTCCCTTTAAGTTACTCAACATTTTAAAAAATCCAAATTTTACTTCGGGGAGAACAAACACTGGCGAGAACAAACAATTGTCGCCATTAAAGTTGCTGATGAAGGAGCCGTTTGCGTTGTCGCATTTATTAGTTTAAGAGAGCGGATGCTACAGCTTGTTATAAGAAATGGAATTAAAATTGTCTGTCTACCCTGAGCACACAACTCGCTGTCTTCTTCTTAAGTAGTAAAGTCACAAATCAAACAAATGTAACTCAAGAATGCAAGTTGAAAGTCACGAGTCAAACAAAAATGTCCGTTAAGACGACAGCATTGACTGTCGGTCTGTTAAGCGTTTAGACTGATGGAAACTAAACCGGAAAATTAAACCATTGTTGATTTTGCCTTGTGGTTAAATTGGAGTAATCTTTCAGTTTCGAAGTTTATTTGAATTGAAAACCTATACAGATATTCTCGACAGTACAACTAACTTTTCTTCAGCTAAGAATGCAAAGCCGAAAATGCCTTCCAAATGTTGACCAGGTCTTAACGGGTTGGGAAAGGTAATGTGAAAAGAATAACGTGCGTTTAAAGACAATAAAACAAAACAAAATAATTTTAAACATAATGTGAAACTACATTCAGTTTTACAAATTCTAGTATAATAATCTCGTAATCAAAATAGGGTTTATTTTGATAGAAAATTACCGCGAACTGTGTAATTATTGTTTTTTTTAAAGGTAACCGTGAGAATTTTTTTGTTTTGTAAAATATCGATGTCAACAAGACGGCGGGTGTAAAAATTACAGCTGTAGTTCTACGGCTGATCAAAACTAAATATTACTTATTAACCGTTAAAGTGAAACTTTCGCTAGGCGAAGCAAAAGATAACCGGTCATGCATGATCGAAAGTAACTTTAGATGTATAATTTACTTGCCATTGGAATAAACTCAGTCGTTAGTAGAGTATACAAAATAAAATTTTCTAAACTAAATACATAAAATGAAAAAGGGACAATGTTAAACAGAACGAAGTTAAATAGCTTTATTAATTTAAGTATTAAAAATTTCTTGCTGTAAAGTATATACTTTTCATAATACGAGCAAGCTTCATAAGACTGTGAGGCTCAAATCGCCTGAAAAAGAACAATTTGAGGCTGAAATGAAAATGTTAGGGAAAAAAACGTTTGTAACAGTAGTGAAACGCAGCAAGCAATCACACTTACTTATTTTGATACTGATAAACTCTAACTGTAACAAATACTGTGCTATACAATATACATATATTGTCGTATCTCCTTCGAAATTTGTACTTGGTCACTAAATGTATTGAGATTACATAGTTTGGCGTATATGGCATATAAGAACAAAGTAAGAACATTTTAAGCCTCAAAGTGCTGGAAAAAATAAGAACATTGCATTGAGTCCGAGCAAAATTTTGCTGGTCCTTATTAAAAAGTGTTTGTAATCATGTTTTATCTCCCAAACAATGAAAAGAAATATTTAGTTTACACAAATCTATATTTAATACAAAACGATTCAAGCCTTGGTAGATCTCTGACATGAAAGTAGTGGGCAAGCTTAAGAGTTTTGAAAGCTTGAAATAGCTAATATGGTTGGCAATTCTTGGTGGACCTTCGAGATTCACTTACAGCTTTAAATCAATTCAAATTTTAGTTTCTCATAATTTTCTTGTATGTTTTTTTTTAAAAAAAACTTTGAATTTACAAGTTTCCTTAAACAACAAAAATAGCGATTATAGGCCCTGAAGAGGAAATGATAAAACAAAAAGTCAAAGCTAACAGTTTCTTTAACGTAGCAAGCAAATAATAGGTGACGTAAGAAAGCATTTATAATGACTGCGGATGTTAAAGGAAGTAATTTTATTTGTTACCTCGAGGTGAAGAGTTGTTTTGAACCGTTTTTTCGTTGGCAAGAGAAATATTTCCCATGATTTTCAAGAGTATCATTGTTACGGAGAAAGAACACTTAAAGCTCGATGTCATGTAGGCGTCTAATCGTGAAAAGATGGTATATTATTCCCATTGTATTTTACAAGCTTTTGTGAAGATTTAGCAAAGTAGTAGTTCAGGGTTAAAATTGGTAGTGAATTATCAACATGGGAGATATTAAGACTAGATAGATCTAAATGAATCTAATGATTGTGTTTGTGTGTTGTTCTTGGGTGTAAAATGTTGTAGGAACTCAACTCTAAGCCAGCTGTCCCCTTTCCCAACAAGAGAATGCGTCATTAGGGTCATTGTACAAACACAGACCTGTTCAACAATAAGCCATTTGAGAAGCAAACCCCTTAGGTTTAAAACTTAAACAAAAAAAAAACTTCAGAAACAAAATTTGAATTCTTGACTTTGTTTCAAAAGTTTAAGCATTTTTTAAAAAAGTTCAACTAACTGTTATTTCCACTTTTGGGTGGTTTTTAGAAAACAAAGTTCTTTAACAAGAACTAAGCTAAGCTAATTAAAGTTTTCAACGACGATCGTTTCACCGGAAAATACTCAGCATGTTTAAGAAAAGCGCCAGGAAACTTCCCTAAGTTATTATTCTTTTAAATCAAGGTGAAATAAAAACGTAATACAGTTTCCTTGCTAAATTAAAGCTTTTTGGCGTCACCCAATATATAAGGTCGCAACAGTGATTTAAATCGTTTCAATAAGTTTGCTAAGCAACTCGGAAGCAAACATGGATGGCGTCTTTCATGCATACACACCTAAAGACTTGTAAGTAAAAACTTTTTTTAGAAGTCAAAACAGGAACAACTACTATGATATATTGGTAGATCAGTATAGCTACTTTTAGAGTGATGCAAAAGTACAATTTCTTAGCAGTTATTGTAACTGTGGAAATTTAGCACATGACATAAAATGATAAATGGAATTATACTTTGTATAGAGTTTTAAAAATAAGTTACTTGCTTTTGAAAAAAGTATTCGTTATGCATCAAATTTCAAAGCCCGTAAGAAACTCTTCGGTTGGGTTGCCTTTTCAAAAATTAGCCATTTTATGTCACATATATGACGAGTATACTTTCACATTTCTTCCGTTTATGGCCTAACATGTTTTTCTGGCTTACGAAATTATTCACATGTACTTTTTAAGCATTCGAAGCCGAATATTCCCGGATACAATCATAATCTTTAAGCATTATGCCAAGATTGTCAGCCCAAAAATCAGCTTCAATTCACAAATGGTAAAGCTGCAAAAGCCCAGGTCGTTTCTTTCTAAATAGATTATTAAATCGTTGCCTTAGGCTTCACAAAATTTTCACTGCAAGCCTGGCATTTGTTAGCCGGATTTAACTTTTAACCATAAAAATAATCAAACTGAAAAGATTTGTGCTTCTGCTAAATGTTTAACTATAAACTAATTGTCAATTTTATGTTTCCTCAGAACTAATATCATATCACTGTTGTCGTTTCAGAATGAGTGATATGTTACCTCAGGGAATATCTCCAGGTAGTGCATTATACCATCGTATTCCCAAATGCGCCCGATGCCGAAACCACGGCTCTCTATCGTGGCTCAAGGGACACAAACATTACTGTCGCTATCGGGACTGCACCTGTTCCAAGTGTTTACTTATAGCTGAACGGCAGCGAATCACAGCAGCTCGAGTGGCTTTGCTGCGACAGCAACGAAAGAACAATGAGATGCAGATAAAGTTGGAAAACAAATCAAATTTAGATTCGTCTCAGACAAAAGTTTACGCGAAGGAGGAGTCATTTGATAGGCCATCCATGGTATTAAGTCATATCACTGCGCTCTCAAGAGATGAGGATGAAGGTAACCTATCTGTACTATATATACTACTACTATTACTACTTTATTAATATTTTTGTTATTAATATCATTAATAGCCAAGTAGCAGCAGCAATAGTAGTAGTAGTATAGTAGGTAGTGGTAGTAGCAGTAGTAGCAGCAGCAGTAGTAGTAGTAGTAGTAGTAGTAGTAGTAATAGTAGTAGTAGTAGTAGTAGTAATAGTAGTAGTAGTAGTAGTAGTAGTAGTAATAGTAGTAGCAGTAGTAGTAGTAGTAGTAGTAGTAGTAGTAGCAGTCGTCGTCGTAGTAGTAGTCGTCATAGTCGTAGTAGCAGTCGTAGTAGTAGTAGTAGTAGTAGCAGTAGTAGCAGCAGTAGTAGCAGTAGTAGTAGTAGTATAGTAGTACTGGTCGCAGTCGTAGTCGTAGTCGTGGTAGGTTAGGAGTAGTAGTAGCAGTAGCAGTAGTAGTAGAAGAAGACGTAATTGTAGTGGTGGTAGTAGTAGTAGTAGTGGTAGTGGTAGCGGTAGTGGTGTAGCAGTAGTATTAGCAGGCCACTACAGAACCGAAAACTTTTTCTTCATATGGGGCGTAAGACTTGTGCGTATAATTATCAAAATTACTTATGTGAAGAACAACAGCCACACATATCCCGTGGAGTGTGAAGCTTCTTAGGGTTTGGCAGCATATCAGTTACATAGGCAATATAGGAGATGCTACTACCAATCATTGTGGCCATGATTCCATTATGCAGCCCTTTATCGACTAAAGGCGTGGTTCATGTCTGGTTGGGGCGTTACGCATGCTGAAACACCGAACACCGTGTGCGGCCTAACTCTAAACGCCCTAAAACCCCCTAAAACATCAGCTCGCTGAAGGCAGCGGCCAGCCTTCGTCGGAAGCTGAGCGGAGCCCTGCAATCCAGACAGTCTAGTAATCCTATAAAAACTAGAATAGTTTCGTGAAGAGGTTTATAAGAGCGTTACACGGGTACTTGTGGGATCTTAGACGGTTTATGATAGAGGCCCTAATCATCAGTACAGGGTCTGGTAGTACCTAAAATTGTTATATGCTGCTGTAGGGACCTTCTTGCACAAGAAATTCCAGCTTCGATAGTAAATGTGCATATATTAGTGAGATTGCTTCCGGAAGGTGTGCCAGGTAAACAAACGCTATGAATGAAACTCCAACAGCATAGTTTCCCAGACGCAAACGACAGCTGAAACGCCGAATCCCATCAACTCTCCACAGAGGCGTGGCATTCGTGCATGCATGCACGAATGGAGTCTTCGTTGAAGGGTTTGAGTTTGACTCTGTTAAACCCCAAACCTTTCATGGTTGCAGGTTGATGTCTCGTGGTTTGTGCATATCGCTGCAGAACCGAGCAACGAGCCAGCGTTTAGGGTGTAGGGTTTAGGATTTAGGTTGTGTATGATCATTTTCCCAATATGATGGCATTGCCAATGAACCGTACGCGAAATGGGAGTGT
>JAOBAY020063365.1:0-12606 GCA_025331085.2 Zoanthus sociatus
TGAAAGAAAATATATAAGACATTCAGGGAAATAACTAGAGTCTAAATTAACCGTGAGGTTTCCTAAGTTAGATTCTAGTAGACATTTTAAGTATCATTAAGGAGTAGCTTCATACAGCGAGCTAAATCACAGCAGCCCCACAGGGAAAAATGGGGCTTAAATGGATAGGGATTTGTACTAATATTCAAGCTCCCAATCCTACGGGAAGTAAAAGCTAACAACACAAAAAACGAAAAACAGTAATTCAAAAAGATCGCCTGAATTTGTTTAATAAGCGTTAGGTTACAACAAAAGTATAAAAATGAAAAACGTTGAAAGGCTCAGCTTATGTAAAACAGATAAAAAAAATAAAAAAATGAATATAAAAAAAAAAACAAAAAAGAAAAAAAACTCACAGAAGTTACGAACTAAATATCATCCAAGAGCTCAGATTTACAAAACGCTTCCACCTTATATTCCAGTTCATCTAGCAGGCATTCTAAATGATAAAGGTTTTCTTCAACAGTTTCATCTGCGGGTTGTCGAGATGAGAGTCTCTGTTCCTGCAAGTTGTACGTCAACTTTTGATCCTGCAGAAAATTAGAGGAAATGGTCCTCCTTCTATAGGAAATGGCTTCACCTGAGGTTGCAGTAGAAATTATAGAGATAGAGTGTTTTTTGTGCAAACACGTTGTTTCCATAGATAGTACACTTGCTCCGGAGCTTTCTTCAGTAGAGGTTTCTTTGTCATCTTCCTCATCTCTTTTTGTTTCCTTGGGATGCCCTCTTCCAAAGATTCCGGTGACCCACTCCAACATGAATTTTCCAATCTCCTGGTCCTCGGACATTTCCAGGTTAGTTTTCACATTATGGTATGATTGGTCCAGAATGCTAATTAGGATGTTAACAAGCATAATGGCCGTAAATGTTGTGTAACCGAACGCAAACACGGGCCCGAGAAAAGGAAAGCCATGCTGCAGTTCATCGAGTTCCATTTCGGCCCCCAAAGCCAGTTCCATCTTAGTTGAAAGTGTTCTGATAAACGTTGAATATCTTAGAATAGTAGAACCAAATAGAAGGTAACTTGCTTGAGAAAAGGCAGCAATGATACAAAACAGGACTATAAGGTAGCTGATTAAAGACTCTTTCGACATACGAATTGATGACGACATTAAGCCAATTTCCCAGTTGAAGCGTACAAGCCTTAAAAGTTTAGTTGTCCCAATAAAAATGGCAATGGACAGCACAAGATTCTCTGCCTCAACCCATAGTAGGGCCTTGTGAAAATTTACATCCTTAAACGGGTTTTCACGCACCTCGAGCACCGCATCTAGGATTGTTTTTGCCTTAACAATGTAAAACATTATAGCTAGGACAGCTGTGATAATCTGAACAAGTTCAACCCAATTCCAAAGTTCTTTTAGATAAGACAGCTTTTCTTTCCACATCTTATATATTTGCAATGCAAAGTAATACAACACCAATCCCATAAAAAAGAACTGACATACCAACCAAAACTCAAATGATGCAGAATCTGTTGCATAAAGGGCAATGGTTTCAATCCTCGGGAAAGGCTTTCTACAACCCGATGCTGCAATCTCAAAGAAATATGTACAAATACTGATATAATTTGTATTGGGATTGAATATGGAGAACTCAACTAAGATTGCTCTTGTTTTTGCGTCAATCCAGTTGTAAATATCGAGATCGTTCAAGACACGTCCAGCTGTTTCTGGATTGTAACCTAGATCCGCCACGTACCCTCCACCGTCATAGACTGAAAAGTAGCCAAAAAGTGGGAGTCCACTAAGTAAATCTTGAGTGTTATAACGCCATGGCTTAGGACAAGCATCAGTTGCAGGTGTAATACTGTTCGCGTACGGAAGCCACCCTGGTAAACTAAAAGGGGTCCTATCCTCGTCTTTGGGCGAGTAAGAATTGTAACATTTTGTGATATTCACAGTTTTCGCTGCAATGGTGCATTCACCTGAAAGGAATGAAACATGCAAGTTAATGCCTACATAATAAATATCATAAAATAACTGTTAAACAGTTCAGCTAGTCTATAAGCATGTTCACTGTATTACAATAAAAGATCGACCTAAGATACTTCGAAGCATATAAAAAATTAATTTAATTGTTCTTGAGGGAAAACTGAAATGATCACGTACATGCTGTATATGTGATTCTAAATATGTCAGAAATTGGATGTCATTTCAAGTACTCTGCGATATTGGAGGTTAGTAAACTATAACAACTCTTGATTTAAATTCAATTATTTCCATCCTTGAGCTAAAAGGAGGCAGCGTGGCACAGTGGTCAGGGTTGGGGATTTGATTGCGGAAGACCCGGGTTCAAATCCCCTACTCCGCCAGACTACTGAATAAATTTGTCCTCGGTGATCCCAGGGACAAATTCACTACGCTTTGTAAATAACCAACTGGTTTGCCTCCTAACAGTTGGGATTCTTAACTGGGGAGAGAGAGGGATTTTAACATGACACTGAGAAGCTCCTTTAGGGGAGTTGTCATTTTTTTTAATTACTTATTTATTTATTTATTTATTTATTTATTTATTATTTATTTATTTATTTATCTATTTTTAAACAACGCCGGATATAGTACATTGTAACTATCAACGCTCAATTTTCAGGGTCAAATGAATTTAATTTTATTGTACCGGACCCACGACGCCTACGAGAGACGGAAAAAAACAGACAAAATACTGCATAAATAACTTGTACCACTGATCGGTACAGACGTATGGAATACTGAAGGAATTACTTATGAGTCTTTAACGTTAGAGTTACACATACATGTTTCTGGCTTTCTGGCGTAACAATTTACCTCACGATAATCTGCTGTAATTCAATATTGAATGAAATATACATGACTGAGGTCATGAAGCGCAGTTATGCATGTTACTGTAAATCATTGTATTGGAACATGCGCAGTACAATGATCAACAGTAACACAACTGTGCTGCGTAATCTCAGTCACGTAGGTAACATTCAAAACAACTTTTTGTCATAACTAAAATATGTCAAAACTTGCCTTCCTTCACACGCAGTTGACGTAACCGAGGCATGCCGACCAATAAAGATTGTTTGCTATTCACGTATTCCTCAAGTGTCTCCGGAGCACCGTTATACCATTTACCAGCATAGAGTTCAGGGACGAAGGTGGTGCGCAGCCAAGAATAAAGCCCTTCAGTATTCTGTACCTGTTGCAATGAATTCACCAAATTGAATATAGGAAGTAGGTTGCATTTGTTCAAAATATGATTATATATATAGTGCTGTTCTTTGTATGTTCATCTCCAAATAAGGAGACAAATCCTTATAAAGAGTAGCCCCTATTCAAACGAAAATAAAGAAACACTTGGTGGCATGATTGACTCCTCCTGTAGGTATCGCAGACAAGTATGGCAGATTACGTAAATGTAATTTAAACCAATCAATAACACTAAAATAACGCTGACCCCCTTCCCATAACCAGTCAAGAATCGCTTCCTCCGGTACGCACAAAAATGTCCACAAGAAAAAAAAAATCATTTCTACTCAGAAATATAAGTATATGTCCCAACAAAAACAATATAGCGCGTCAGTTAACCATGAATTATGTAACAATACAGAAATAGTTCTAGCATTCTCGTCCTACAAAATCAGTAGTTTGCTAAATTCGAAAGACCCTATCCCCAGTGGACTCCGCTCCCGTGTTGTGCACAAATTTACTTGGGCAGGCTGTAACGCCTGTTATATTGGAGAGACCTCTCGCCATTACAGCACAAAAGTAAGAGAACATTTAAAAACGGACAGGGCCTTACACATTTACAAACACGTAAATAGCTCAAAAACATGTCGCTCAGTTTGGGCGAACGCTGTTTTGAAATAATTGATCAGGCCTCAACTTGCTATGATTTGAAAATTAAACACTTTAATACAAAACTTACATTGTAAAATGCCATCATGCATTGTATTCTAAACTATTCTATTATCTTAGTATCTATGACCTTGTCATTAATTTTCCTATAAATACTATACCATTATCTAGTTCATTAAAGCACTAACGAAGGCAGAAGACGCTGCCGAAACATGTCTGCAAAGAAGTTAAAAGTTGTCGTTTATGTGATAAAAATATTAACATGAATTGTAATCAATTTTCAAAATGCAACAACCATAACGCTTGTCATTACTTGATATGTGAAGGAAAGAAACATGCAATTTAAACGGCTTGGTGCAGCTTTTGATTACAGCTGGATCTTTAGGGCCTGTTCACATGAGGCGAGATATCTCGGGGGTAGCTAGAGATATCTCGGCGGAGTAGGGATGACACTGTACCTGGTTCACACGAGAAAATCTGACCCCGAGATGTCTCGGTTAATAGTGCTGAATAAACACCATCTTGTCTCGTTTTAATTGGAACGCGTTTGCACAACGAGATATCTCGGGGTGCACCGTTCACATGGACCGAGATAACTCTACCCATAAGGCTATCCCCGAGTTGTCTCGTCTTCAAGTAAACGGAATGGCTGGAACATAAAGTAAATATCGAGAAACTTGGCTCGGCCAGAGATGACTAGGAGGACCAAGATATCCCTAACCCCCGAGATATCGCGCCTAATGTGAACAGGCGGCCCTTAGAAATTGAGTTTCTATCAATGCTATTCTAAGTTGTACGGGTGTACAGCGATTACATTCACAACAGCATTGCAAACGCAAAAACAGAGAACGAAACGCTCAGCAGAGTTTGTCAGAATTTCTTTACCTTGAGTAACAACACAACAGAGAGAAGCACACATTGCAAGAAATCTCTATCGAGCTAACCTTATCTAGCTCGGGAAGGAAGGGGAAAAGGGAGAGGATTCCGCCCCCCAGGTATATTTTATGAATAACTTTGGAATGCATGGCAGTATAAAGCTGAAATTTCATGAATTTCGTAAAATCGTGTTGCTAATAATTTAATATATGTTTCATTGCTATGCAATTGATACTGTTGCCATGGTAACTACATTTCAAAGGTCACTTGTTCCATTTTCAATTTTGTTTTTTTAGATGCTTAATGTACAATGCAATGACAATTTTTGAAATGCATACTAACCAAAAACCAGTCCAAAAACCATTGCTCAAATTGCGGCATTTTGGGTAATTTATCGTCATTTCGAAATTTAATATTTTTTTACTATTTTTTCAACCATACTGTAATAAGAGCAAACATTACAAACATTTAGTCATATATTAATTCAAATATTTCATTCAGATCCATTCAAAGCAGCTCAAATCACTGTGGTAGCTACCTACAGTAACAAAAGAAACACGTAATGTGTCACGTCATAAATACGTCACATCAATGTTTTTTTTTTCTATTAAAAAGCATGTTACTACTAATGTTAATGAAATATAATATTTCATGTTGTTTTAAATTAATTATATGCATTCTGTATCAAATATAACAAAATATTAATCATCATGACGTCATCATCAATAAGCCTAATCTAACTCCAAAATCGAGTAGATCTCATGGTGATTACGATTTGTGCAAAATTTCATCACTCTACGATGAATAATAAAAAAGTTAAGATGGGGAGGGGGAGGGGGGAGATGGGGATGGGAGCGAAATCCACCCCTTCCCCTGCCTTCCCGGGGCTGTAAAGCCTAAAAAAAGCCCGGGCTTGATAGGGTTAATAACACTTAGTCACGTTCACTCCGACAAAGGAGTACAGTCAGTAACGTTAGTTCCAAAATTCGTCTCACTACGGTGTACAGTTTGAAAGATTTTAAAACTGAGTCGATAAGTGTTCGAGGTGCATGTAAAAAATGAAATAGGATCAAGGTGGATTTCAGCCTTTTACTGAGTTCAAGATAAGTATACTTTAAAAAAATGTCACAAGAGACGTTTTTGCACATTCTCTCCTTAGTCTCTTAGGCCACCAGCCACAATAGAAACTTAACCAATTAATATTTCGTAGAAAAAAGCTCAAAAACATGGGCTTGAAGGTGAGGAATGAGCGTTGACTTATAGCAAAATTCTAAACCCCTTCAACTCTTTTTAGTTCAAATTAGTTTCGTGTTTATGGTTTTAACTTTTTTTAATCAACTTTAGGTACAGTTAATTCATGTAGAAGTTTGGATATAATATGTTTAAGGAATAAGGTACTTATCCCAGCGTGGCACAGTGGTCAGAGTTGGGGCTTTGAATGCAGAAGACTCGGGTTCAAACCCCCGACTCTGACTACCGAATGTATTTGTCCTCGGTGATCCCAGGGACAAATTCACCACGCTTGTAAATAGCCAATTGGTTCGCCTCCTACCAGTTGGGATTCTTAACTGGGAGCAAAGGGGATTTTAACATGACACTGAAAAGCCCCTTTAGGGGAGTTGTCATTAAATATTTATTTTATTTTATTTTTATCGCCTTGTAGTATATAATGTAATGATATTATGAGAGAAATTCATCAAGCGTTTGTATAAAACATTTAGTAAGGTACCGAAAAAATATTTGATTTATCTCTTTCATGTATATTTGCATGTTGTTATTGCGTCATTTCAAAATACTAATAGAAAGCTTTTCGAACTGTTGTGTCGTAATAATTAAATCACTAACAATATATAGTCTCATGTTATATATTGATCTTTGTTTCAAAACTGAGTGTATTACTAGAAGAAGCTTGAGTTTGCAACCAAATATACGCATGTTATATGTTTAACACACATACAAGAGATAAACACACATACAACACAACATGTACAAGAAACTAGCACTGTTTTTTCATTCAGATATTGTGAAAGTAGCACTAAATACATGGTCGCTTCCTGACTAACAATTATTTTAAACGCTATTCTCTCTTGTGATATTGATATTTGCGACAAACAAAAACTAGCACTCTCCCTCGTGACCAAACGAAAATTGTTATTTGTTTACCTTATTGAAGCTGCTAAATGTATTCTTAATTTCCTTGGTCATAAGAAAGCCATATTCAGTTCTGTTACCATAACAAACGGTCATCAAGAGGAACAGAAAAATAACGTATGTGGTCAGCTCTCGGCCAACAGAAAACATTTTGCTTTCCAACTTTCTGTATTTTCTTGTCTGCTCTAGGTTTTCTTTATCCATTATGGAAATCTCCACGTCGCTCTTCACACTGGATACTTCGTCGAGCTGTTGCTTTTTATCTTCTGGATTAAACAATTATTGAAATTTAATGCATTAAACTATAAAACAACCCAATAATATAAACCTTACATTCCCAGATTATATACTGTTTCTTTCACTAACTGTTGTTTCCATTCAAAATAACAAAAGATACGATTATCCTTAAACATTACTTACTTACTTACTTACAGTGTTGTAGCGGCTGGGGTAATATTACGAGATCGCAACAAATTCAATAGTAATTTTACATCATTTCGTTCGCAGATTTTAGGGATCACTTGAATCCCCTATTTATCAGATTGAACATCTTGAAATTCAATGATATTGTAAAGTTTCAAACTGCAATTTTCATGCATGACTTCCATCATGGCAATCTTCCTGGTACTTTTAATTTATTATTTTCTCTTGTTAGTACCCGCCACAACTATAACACAAGATTAGCCTCGAACAAAAAAAACTACTCTCTTCCTTCAGCGAGAACTGATTATGGCAAATTTAATATAAGGTTTTCGGCAATCAAAGTATGGAAATCCTTAAATGAAAACCAAGGCATTCCACAATAGTAAAATTTAAGAAGACACTCTTTGCACAAATTCTTAATTCTTATCAAAATGCACCTTAAAGGTTTTTTTTTTCTAAAGTAATTCTTAAGATCAACGAACTCATTTTGTCACGTTTTGTCTATGTCTGTGTTTTGTGTTGTAGTTGTGTTATTTGTTTCCTTTAGTATTACCTGACCAAAACTTAAAATTGAACATATTTGCTAATTGTTAATTAAGGTTTATTTTCTAATGTAATGGTATAATGTATTTATAGACACTGAAAAAAAATTATATTGTATTGTATTGTATTGTATTGTATTGTGGTTCGTTCTAAAATAAAAGGGTACTTAATGGTGGATTCCATGTCATGTTTAAATTAAATAATGATAACTGCCAAAACAATCCAAAACGTTGGTAAGATTTTTTTTTCTTTGAATACTGTTACAATATTTTGACAAGTTAAAGTTATTTTGACAATATTTTGAAGAACTTTTCTTCTACAGTTAATAAAAATTACAATTTAAACATTTATATATGATAAAAGATGGAAATGACTTTACATAGTAAGCTCTGACCTTAAAAGTCAATTGAAACGGATTAAATATGTTTGTCAAACATTATCTAACATTGTTAGGTGGTGTTAGATGGTGTTTGATCAGTGTTGGATTGTTTTAGATGCTGGAGTGTTCAAACGGATCAAATATGTTTGTCAATCATTATCTAACATTGTTAGGTGATGTTAGATGGTGTTTGATCAGTGTTGGATTGTTTTAGATGCTGGAGTGTTCAAACGAATCCAGCATCATCCAACAATGTTGGATTTCAGTACCAGGCAAGATGATTATGGCGTACTTTTTATCATGCGAACGAAAATGTTGGATGTGCAATGTTGGATGAAAAGTTTGAACAAAGTCAAACTTCATCTAACATCGTTCGACACCGTCCAACATTATTCAGCTTGTTTGATTGTGTTGTTTAAACGGGTCAAACATGTTGCTCACAACAATGTTTGATAATGTTTGACCAACATGTTTGGTCCTTTTGAACGGCAATTAAGAATTAATTTTATAACGTTTTCATTTAGGGATTTTTAAATTAAAAAAAAAATCCATACCCGGCTTGTTATCTTTCTTGATGTATTTCTTGTAAACATATGCAATGCCGACTGTTACCACAAACATCTTTAACGGTTGGTTGCAAAACAAATCCTGTATAAATGATACAAACATGGAGGATAGCCACTGGTTTGCAATTTCTTTTCCCCACATCAGGCTGTAGAAGAAGGTGAATGATGCTGAAATTACCACGATTACAAAACAAAGACACCAAGCAATCCATATACACCAATAAGGCAACAGGTAATTGGTTTGCGGCGTTTTAAACTCAATTGATTCCATAAAGGACTCGTGACATTGTTGGTTTACTTCTTCTTCTCCTTTTAGCCAATCACCTTCAGAAGTTTTTGTAGGCGGCGAGTCCATGACTTGATTACAGTTTTGCACTTTACCTGTGGTTTTAAATAGTTTTCTTTTTGATGTCACAATACATTTACCAATACCCTTTTCAATCTTGTTTTTGCCTTCCTTCTTAGCTATCACAGGCGGGGTGTTTCTAAACAGCCAGACAATTAAAAAGTTCAGTGGTGCAACAATCAAACAACTTTGAATTCCAACTACGACTTGCCTTCCGCTAAACTTCAGAGGACCAAGTCGTATTGTATTATCCGCTATTTGGTCTAGCCTGTAGAACATTGCATTAGCAAGCATCGCAGAAAACAGCAATGTTAAACAACAAGTTGCTCGCTGGATTCTTGTAAAAGTGTTCCTGGGAGTTTTTGTAATGACGGACAACCAAAGATGGTCATCAGCATAACCCTTCGAAAGTCCTGATTGAAAGTTACTTTTTAATGATTTCAAGTCCTGTTTGGAAGAAGGTAAAAGGGAACGTTCAATTTTACCATCTTCTCGTTCTAATGCCAGCCACTTGTTACACTTGAAAAGTGTAGTTTGATCTTGCTCTTTATCTTTAACAATGATTGAATCTAAAAACCAAGATGGGTCCGGGCCAGAACAATCGTGCCAGACCTTAAGTCGTTTTATAGATCCAAGGTAATGTGGAAGATTAACAAAGAACTTATCAGTGTTTCCTCTTGCAAAGAGACCTCTCCCTTTGTCAATGTTTTTCTGGATCGTTATTTGAGGGCCGGAAGCCTCGCTTCCATAAATCAGTAGTGAAACATTTGAAGTGGTCCCAGACATTCTCCAGACTCCAGTAATGATAGTTATTTCGTACTGATAACTACGTTCTTCTTCCAGGTTAAAGAAAACGGGAGATTCAGCCTAAAACATGAGATCATGTTCTTAGTAAGGTATAAAAATTCGTTTTCTTTTTATATTAAGTACAAAACTATGACCAACCTGTTCAAGGAAAAACCTAAACAAAAAATATTAATATTACAGCCAAATTTTGAATTAAATAAAGGCGGTCCAATATCGGTTAATAGAATGTCTATAATAAGGCGGTGTTTACATGATGCCGGATTGATATTCATTCCGGAACGAAAATAAATTCAGTGAAGTGTTTACATGAAAAAGTTTAAAACGAACTCCTATCAGAATGAAAAGGCAATAACGATCTTTTAGGTGTAGTGCACATGCTCTACTCGTTCCAGTCTTTCGGAAGTCCGACTTTGCAGCCATTTTCGTACTTGTATCAACTTGTACAGTATTTACATGATACTGGAACGAATTGCGGTCGGATTTCATTCCGGAATGAAAATTTCGATCCGGCGCGATGCGTTCGTTCCGGAATGAGTCATGCATTCCGGTATATGGAACCGGGATGAACTCGTACCGGAATGAATCTTGTTCCGGTATCATGTAAACACCGCCTAAGCCATACAGCCAAATCTCAGTCCACTCATTTTTTAAAATTTGTTTTCTGTCTCCATCTGTATACCTTTCTCTTTTCCTATACTTACTTTTCTTTAATACTTACCATGATTTGGTCTTTGTTGTCTTCACGTCTTGCAATTACCAACACAATCAAGTATAGCAATAGCAATGCAATTATGGTTGACAGTACAGCTACGTTTCCATCTAGTTCAAGACGAGTTATCTCTAGGAATACTTTGTCGAAGTCAATTGGGTTGGGTGCAACAAGAAACGCACCGCCAAAAGTTGTAAGATGATCGCAACTGCAGTGGATGATTGTGTCAGAGGAGCCACTAATTGTCTGTGGGGTAGAGAAGAATGAATATCAATCAATGAATAACAATTCAGCATGGTCTGCAACTTTAAGCATGTGCATGGTTCTGTGAGAATTAATACTTCTCAAAAACACACAATTATGCTTCGCATCGAACAAAGGCGGCTCACCTCACAGCCACGAGTTGACCAACTTTGTTCATCCAAGGACCAGTACATACAGCTGGAGTGCCAGGCCTTCAAACTATAATTTTGATCAGTAGTTGGGTCATAACTTAAACTGCTTTCGTTTTGCGACTCTACTTGCAACGCTGGAGTAGGGGCGTCTTTAGTGTCAACACAAGATCTCTTTTGCCTTCTTGAACCGAAGCAGGATCTCTTTTTCCTTCTTGCTGTAGTGTTGCTTCTGTGTTAGAAGATCAATTAATAACGGGCTATTAGGTGTTTTTTGTTTTTTTTTTATTCTAGGTTTAGTTTATACGAGAAAGAAGTTCCAGTTTAGGTACATTCCATGCCATTTAGCTGCATGTAAAACTTTGTCCTTTGCATTACTGTTATGCTAGTTGTCATAATGAAATCATTCCAATGACGAGAAGCTGGCGCAATTGAAGCATTGCTTATGGAAAAAAGTTGTAATTCATCTAGCTATGGCACCAAATGAACGCAAGCTACGACTAATTAATGTTTTTTTCTAACAGTGTGAGGCCGCATTTGTGGCCGATTTTAAGGACACCTGGTACAGTATTATAAGGAAACAACAACATTTAACTTTCCAACCTGATATATTGGATACCAATGTAATAACGCCCTGGTTGCTTCAAAATACTTCTAGTTAAAATGATCGAGTAAGGATCATTCTTGCATCCTGTATACTGGTTCTGGATTACTTGGGCACAAGATGAATAATCGGGAACCGATGTATGGTAGTTGTACGTCTGAACTGTTGGACGTTGTTGGTACCTCAAATAAACTTCCAACTTCACACCTGAGCTTGGTTTGACCTACCGAAAAAAAGTATATTGCATGGCTACCCAGAAGGAATGTGCATTAATTCCAGTTCAATATACATCTCTTCCGGTTAATCTAATTTTAAAACTAACTTTTGAAGCGTTACAATATAAGGTTGCCGCTTGCTTTTTGAGACAAATTTGCTGTAGTGTTTTAAAGCTTAGTTTCACCTGTCATTCCTTAAAATAGTTTATGATCAACAAGAACAACTCGTTAAGTACATTTAACTGAAAAAAAGCCTAATATTGCTGAGCGATGAAGAAGGTTATGTTTGTAGTTTTTTTCCTTCTTTTTCCCTTTTGTTGTTGTTGTTGTTTGTTGTTGTTGTTGCCTTTTTTTTGTTTTTTAGCTTCATAAACTGTTTGTTTGTTTCTATCTTTTAGTCAACTCACCAATAAGAATCTAATATTCATAAATCCGCAAATTTGTTTAGAGAGGCACTACTGAATAACCATCTTCAAAATTTGGAATAAGGAACCAAAACCAATTGTAGAATTGCACACAATATACTAGGTATCCTGCTGATGAACAGTAACTGTTTTGCTATTATTTTAGCAACATTTTAGTTATGTCTGTTCAGATATATATCATTATTAAATTTTCAACCTCGAATATTGCGTTTCTGGCGTTCTGATTGGTTCACTCAGCTCATATACCGAATGACCATATATGGAAACTAACTGTGTAAAGTGTTGCCAAGCTGAAAAATGTCAGAATAAA
>JAOBAY020063376.1:0-12604 GCA_025331085.2 Zoanthus sociatus
TCATCCGCTTAACACTACAGAAACCGGAGATAAGCGCCGGCTCCATGGGCCACTAGGCTCGTAAAGGATTTAGCTATCCCTTTCCTAAAATAACTACACAGGATTCTTTCTTAGTGTGATGCTCTTTTTAACTTATAATTGTATCAACAATTTAGCACCGAACGCTTAGTTTACTAAGGAAGGCACTATTAGTGGGTGCTCGACCTGAAATTCAAAGCTCCACTGGCCAGAGAACATTTTATTATCGAGCAGTATCCCAGTGGAACATTCTGGCAGAAAGTATAAATTCAAGTGCTTCCACAAACCATTTTAAACGTATCCTTTAAAATTTTTTTAAAAACTTTTTTAACTGTCCTAACTTTATATATTGATATATGTTTTTAGAATATCAGGGTTTTCTTTAAGTTTTTAGATAGCCTGAGTTTTGTGAAAAGTAGACGATTGTGGATTCGGAAAATATTTGAAAAGTGAAACGCTGGAAAATGCATTTCCTGGCATTTTGGGCAACAAAACTCAGACATTAGAGGAACGAATTAAGCTGCAATTATACTGTGGAAACCATGTTATTCAAGCAAAGACAAAGTGACATTTGAATAATGAAACCATATAAACAAAAAGTGGAATGATATTTTTGTATCTTTCTGGTGGTTTTGACGCAGCTAACGAACTTGGCAAATATTGCCACTTCACAACTTTTAAACATGGCACATACTTGAAGGACTAGACCAGGAAATGGGGATTAACTCCTCTCGGTAATGGGAACTAGTCTAACAGTTTAAAAGTCTAGTATCTTTGGTTTCGTCGTCCCAGAACAATTACACAACAAAAAAAACTTGATGCCTTTTGGGGACACAGCAACTCTCTTTATCTATTAATTAAATCTCATAGAAACTTTGAACACAGCTGTTTCTGTAACACTCTCAGAATCGTTGATCTGATCAAAGGTTAGGTACTTTAATGTTTCATTATTTGAAAACACTTTTTTAGTTAACTTAGATGCAGCCTTAAGTTAATAATAAGAAAACATTTGGCAGCATGCTGTCTGATAACTTTTGAACTCGTACAAATCAGGTTGGTCGTATCTTACATAATCGTATGTTATCTTCGTAAACGTATAGGTCTGTTACACTTAAAGAAAAAGGTTTGATACACGATAGCTGCTTGTTCCTTTGGGGCTAGATTTTAGAGTAAAGATCTTTTTTTCACAGGAGAGTTGTTGTTTTGATTCAGAAATTATTTAGTCAGTATCACTGTCAAAGTGAGTATCACAGTCCGAGTCATCAGACTGTTAGCTTCAAAGCAGCTGCTACAGCTTCAATTTCATCTGCAAGTGCCATTTCATTTGGGCTAGCTTCATCTTGATCAGCTTCAACAGTTTCAACCTGCACTCACATCTGCCATCTCTACATGCTCGGACACAGAACCACGGTGATCTGTTGATGCTCCTTTCTTTGGCAGGGTTCGCCTCTTTTTCTGCTTCAACCAAAGCTGTACAGAGTCACGTACAAGTTCCTTGTACTGCTCCAAGCGCAATGGTGGCCCATTGATTGAAATCTGCATAAGTGCCTGCAGGATGTCATTTTGAAGCCTTGATTGAAGCCTGGTCTTGATACGCTTAAGACCACTTGGACCACGTTCTGGCCATGCATTCGAAATGGGAATTGAAAGGTAACATTCAGCAAGGTTACTCAATAGGGAATTAAAATGCCTGTAGGGCGGCTGTTTCAGCATATGATGAAGTGTCCATGTTGTGGTAGTCACAGTTGGACATTTACCATGAACAACATCCTTTGGAACGACTTTTTTCCACTCCAACAAACCAAACTTAAACTTTCCCCATTCTGTCTGGAGCTGTTGCTTCTTCACTTCACAACTAAGATTGGACTTATTGTAAAAATAGTTAGTGAGTGTTTCAGTGTGTTTGAGCCCATACTCCTTGAAGTTTACACTTTCAGGAGGTGGAGCCATCCTAACATCAAAAACTGCAACTGCACTAAGGACTGGCAGGGCACTGCTGAAATGCTAATCAATATTTTCCCAACAAAGAGACGTATCAAAGCAGAGCTGTTCTTGTTGCTGGAGTTGAAACTCTGTTGGTGTAAGCTCTAGAGTTGCTAGCTTGCTCTCTGCTTCCAAATCCTGCTTGAACTGCTTCATTGGCAACCTTTCATCTACGATGTCTTGCAGCGTGTCTTTAGCGTGATTAATTGCAGGGGAAATGTGGCTTAAGTTTACACACCCTCTTTGGAATGTTTTACTCAGCTGAGAAAGGACAGGATGAGTGTGCTTCAAAATATACACACATCCAACGAATTTGGAACAGTGTATTTTCTTCAGTAGTCCACAAGCTGTTGCATCACTTTCAAGAAGTCTTATTGTGTGCATTAATGCATCTAAGTCATCAAATATGGAGCCCTTCTACTTCATGATCAAGTGACAACCATCTAGTTTGCCAGTTTTTTTTTTGAGCTTCTTGGTTATTACCTTTCTGCTCTTCTTTGACAAATCAAAAGACTTTACTTTTTGCTGCACTTTCAAGTAAATTGCCATTCTTTTAGGAGAATTTTGCAGATACTTCCACAACTGTTTTAGGAGGTCCTCGACAGTTCCTATGAACTCGATATCTTTTCAGTGTCGACAGAAGCTAGTGCTAACTTATGGCAGATGCAGTGGACTGAAATTATTCTGGAATTGACTTCTTTGAGTCGGGCTGCAAGAACTATTCTGGAACCTAACATAACACTTGCACCATCACTAACCAGGGAAGAAACTTTGTTGATTTCCATATTCAACTCTGTCATCTTGTTCCTGAGAAGAGTGAATAGTTTTTCCGCATTTGCTGAGTCAGAGTCCTTTGGGACATTTTCTACAAACAGGAAATCAGTGTGCAGCACACCACATTCAGAGTCGAAGAACTGAGCGAAACAAACAAACTGTTCCTTAACAGAAATATCAGTAACATCACATAGCAACCCCCAAAAATTTGCATTATGAAGCTTTTGCAAGATGCTGTTAAAAATCACTTGCCCAACAACCAAAAACATCTCCCTCACGGCACAAGGTGATCGGTGAATCAAGTACAATTGAGCTGTTTGAGTTTACACATGCCGTGAGGGCTATATGCGGAAAATAGAGATAAATATATTATTCACATTTTAAAATAAAAATATAAAAGTATAAAAATTTCGACAAAGAATGGTTAAAAAGGTAAAAATAAGTAAAGTTAAAAAACTAAAAATTGTTTTATGTAAGTATGCCAGCGGCTGTAAAATTTACTGGTTCTAAGCCAGTTAATAACATAATGGTAGCCTTCACAATCCTCTAAGAATTTCGCCGCTAATCCCCTTAGAAACATTTTACAATGCCTGCCCATTCCACCGTTAGTTCCAATAATAAGTGGAGTAGAGGAGCCCATCTCGACCTCTAGCACACTTTGTTGATACTTAGAAAGTTAAACAAGACTTACCTGTAAGTTGAAGTTTGGCTTGAATTCTATCCCTTAAAGAATAGTAACCCGAGGACTGACATGAAGAACGATTGCAAAGACTACCGGGAGAAGCATGACGTCACAAATCATATCTTCAAAGTAAACAGCTACTTATTGTGGAAAGACACAGATAAACATACGAAATGGAAAAACCTGCATCACAAAATAAATAAGAGTAACCAGAAAACTGCATTTCAAATAAATACTGGTAACCATGCTAAGGGAGGGTGCGGTGGGATGCCAGTCCTCTGGTTACTACTCTTTATGGGATAGAATTCAAGTCAAACTTACAGGTAAGTCTCGTTTAACTTTCTATTTCTATCACATAAACCATAACCATCGTACTGACATGAAGACTTCAAAGCGTGGGAATGACACAATGAATAGCAAAACAAAAAACAGCAACAATGGTATAAGTATGTTTTATTTCGAAAAAATAAAACTAGGTAGAGACATGTTTGTAATAGAACTGTTCAAACGTTCTTGCATTACTCGATCCTGCTTTGTTTAGAATGTCTCGTAAAGGAACATGAGATAAATAAGCTGCAGTTGAGGCAGCATGTCTCGTTGAATGAGCCTTGAATAGTTCCATATTTATACCGACAGTTAAAGCACTGCCTTAATCCATCTAGCTAAGGCTACACTAGTAATCTTGTTGTGTGGCTTTATGCAAGAAATAAACAAAAAACTGTTTTGTCTTAAACTGGATGTCCGAGAAAGGTATTCCTCCAAGCAAAGATAGGGGCAGATATCAGGGTCCACTGTATATCTGGGAATAATGACAGGAGGAACTGAATAATTAGGTCTACTTTGTTTAACATGTTTACTTAGTATAAATATGAACTTATCAGAAAATTTCTTCATATCTTCAGAATCTATACGAAGTTGTAAAAGGGTTTGTTTTCTTTGGATACTAACTAGAACTAATAACATAGCTAGCTTTAATGAGATTTCTTTGAGGATAAAGAGGTAATGGGACTGTACGACTTCAAAAATTGAAGTACAGTTTGTACATCCCAAATCTCATGATGGTTGTTTGAAGGTTTCTTTTCAAAAGTTCCTTTAAGGAATCTACATACCATAGGATGTTTTCCTATCGGTGTACCAACAAAGGAAATTACACAGGCAGGGCTGATCGAGCATTATCAGAGCTAAATATGACAAATGAAGCTGAGCATGCAAAAACTCCAACACCTGATTTAGATTGGGAGAATATAGAGCAATCTTCCCTTTCACTACAGAAAACATTCCATCTTTTGAGATATACCGCATATTGTTTCTGTGTTCCAGATCTCCGCGAATTGAGGAGTACACCGGTAATGTCTTGAGAAAAACCCTGTTTTCTGAAATATTCCCTGATATAGGACAGGCCATCAGTTTGAGATTCCCCCTTATGTTGTGCATTCTCCCTTGTGGGTGAATCAGAAGCTGCAGTGCGGGTGTTCCATGAAGAATGCTGGGTTGCTGGGTCAGCATCTAAAGGATCTGGGTGTACCAGGTTTGGGTTGGCCACACTGGTACCACCATTACGCCTTTTGACTGTTTGGACTGAATCTTGTGGAGACATTTGGGTATCAGGCTAAATGGGGGGACAGCATAAATATACTCATCAGCCCATGAAATAGTGAAAGCATCAGTGAAGCTGCTTAGGGGTCTGGTTTCCACAAGGCACATCTCAGTAGCTGTGCATTGATCTAAGAAGCAAAAAGATCAATTGAAAAGGGAAAGTATATCTCCTGCAGCTTTTGAAACAAAACTGGGTTAACTTCCCACTCATGATCTGAGGGATGTGTTCTTGACAAAGAATCCGCAATAGCATTAGTAGTGCCAGGAATGTGTACTGCTGACAGCCATACGTTCCTAGAAATGAACCCATGCCAAATCTTCTTGGCTACTTTGTCACATGCAACATATTTACTACCCCTCATCTGATTAACATAAGCCACAGCTGTCAGATTAACTAATTTAAATCTGATATGAATATCAGTCATAGCCTCACAGAAAGTAAGCAAACAAATGTAGACTACATAAAGCTCCCTTACGTTGATGTGAAGAGAAGTTTGTTCCTCTGTCCAAAGACCCTGAGATTGTAAAGTGTTATCTGTAGTGCATGTAATGCCCCAGCCAGGCTGACTTGCATCAGTCTGAAAAAAACAAGCAATTGAGGGATGTCTGATGTTACTGCATGAAGTCATAATATTGTCCTTCCCTCACTGGAAATCGTCTCTGGCTGCATCAGTGAAGCTCATACGAGCTTCATAACTGCCATGATCATCAGCTAGGCCTAGTGTCCTAATTTTGGCTCGCTCCAAATCACGATAGTATAGTCGCCCTAATTTAATTCTACACCTGGTAAAGATGAAGTGATCTTTCCAATAACTTTGGCAACAAATCTTATAGAAAAAATCTGTTCAGAAAGGGCCTGTGAACAAAGGGACTGTAATTTTTCTTTCTTTTGTTGTGAAAGGAAAACCATCATAGTGGCTGAGTTTATAACAAAGCCGAAATAGGTGATTTCCTGAGATGGCTCCAAGACACACTTACTAGGATGTACATAGAAACCCAGCTTCAAAAAGAGCTCAGTTGTTTGTTGGACATTGTTCAAGCATTCTGACGTATCATCCCCATGCAAATAGAAATCATCAAGTAGCCACTGATAATGTTGCCCCTCTCTCTCAGATTTGCCAAGACTGGCTTTATAACTTTTGTAAAAATTCTAGGTGAACTATGATAGGGTTGGTGGTTTTGATAATAGTGGTTGTTATGATGGTGGTGGTGGTTGTGATGGTGGTGGTGGTTATTTTGGTGGTGGTTATTTTGGTGGTGGTGGTTATGGTGATGGTGGACCTCTTCTGTTCTTATTATATCTAAATGATCTCCCTAAATGCTCAAGTGTCCTTGATTTTCATCTCTTTGCCGATGATACAAATTTGTTTTATTCAAGTGGATCTTTGCTAGACATCGAAACTACAGTTAGAAGTGAACTTGAACTAGTTCACAAATGGCTTTGTTGTAATCAAGTCTCACTTAATATAGAAAAATCCAATTATGTCATTTTCCATGCACCACAAAAGAAAACAACATATCAAGTTAATTTGTCATTGCACAACATTCCATTAAAACAGGAAAGTACAACTAAATACTTAGGTATCCTAATTGATGAGAATCTTAATTGGAAGTCGCATATTTCTTATATTGAGAGCAAAATTAAACGAGGTGTTGGTGTAATATCTAAATTACGCCACACTGTCACCAGAAGCATCCTTATAAATCTTTATTATTCCCTAATATATCCCTACCTTATATATGGCTTAGTAAGCTGGGGCAACACATATAATACTACCTTAGATCCCCTTTTCAACCTCCAAAAAAAAGTCGTACGTTTGATTACATTTAGTGACTACAGAGCACATTCAAATCCACTATTTCACGATTTAAATATTTTGAAAATTAAAGATCTTGTGAAATTCCAAACTTGCATACTGATGCATGATTATCACCATGATAAACTTCCTAAGGTATTTAAAATGTATTTCAGTCCTACAAGTACTAAACATAAATACAACACAAGATTTTCTAGTAAAGACAATTACTCTCTTCCACTTGTTAAAACAAATTATGGTAAATTCAATATACGATTTGCTGGTGCAGCATTGTGGAATTCACTTAATGAAAATTTAAAAAAGGAAAAAAAAGAAAACTTTAAGAGCAAATTATTTAATACCTTCATTAGTAGCTATAAATAGCAATAATTTAATTAGGCCTTTAATTAACATCTTTATTTTGAATTTGTTGCCTATTATTATTATTATTATTTTATTTATTTTTATTTATTTATTTATTTATTTATTTTTTCCCAATACTTTTTTCTGACCTTTAAAAATTGTAAATATATTAGTGGCTATTGTGTAGTTCAGTTTTTAGCTGTTACAGTTAGCCAATGCCCAAAGACATGTGAATTTATTGTATATTAAGTGTTAAATCCAATGTAATAGGAGGCATTATTATTAAACTCATTGTCATTGTCACTCGTTATGGTAATGGTGGTGGTGGTTATGGTGACGGTGGTCGTTTGGTAGTGGTGGTGATGGTGGTGGTTATAATCATGATAAAGAAGGTGATAGTGGTGTTGGTGGCAGTGGTGATGGTGATGTTGGCGATTAACCCAAAATGTGATTCAATTAGAGTAACTTCAAAACGTATCCAAAGCTCCAAGAAGAATTTTTAACTAAAACGTTTTTAATTTCTTTATCTTACCTGCTTTCAAAACATTTCTTGTTTTCAAACATTCTGCCTGCCATTGAAACATCTCGTTGATTTTCAATTTATTGAATTGTTGAAGAATCGACGGAGGCAACCCCCAAGAGCTAGAGTTTGATTTTCCATTATATATACGATGTAAGATGAACGATTCATTACAAAACATGCATGTTTGTCATCATTATACTGATGGCAGTGGCAATGATGGTGGTAATGATGATGAAAATGATAGTAGGGGAGATGATTGGATAATGTAAATAATGGTGCTGATGAGAGGGATGATGAGAGTGGTAATGACGATGATGATGGAACTGATGGAGGTAATGAGGATGATGATGAGAATGATGTTAGTAATGGTGGTGAAGAATATGACGCGGGGTAATGAGATAGGTGATGATGAGAACGACGGTGATGGCAATGATAGTGAAGATGTAAATTACGACGATGATAGTGAAGGAATGATGAGGACAGTGATTAGAATGCTGATGGTACAACAAAGAAAGAATAACATGATAATGATAGTGGTAATGACGGTGATGTTGGAAGTGATAGAGGTGGAAATGATAGTTGTGATGTAAAATTATGATGATGAAGATGATGCAGTGATGAGGATAGCAATGATGGTAAGAATGATCATGGTAGTGATAGTGGTGATGTAAATTATGACAATGGAGGGCAAGGAATTTACACCTGATAAATATCATCTCCTCGGCATGACTCATGAAGCAATAAATAGTAGCTGGCAAAACCTGGCGGAGAAGCTGGTGAAGTTTGCCGGCTGCTGACTCTTGTATACAACACTGAATATATGTGTATATGTACATATAAATGTATTTTTATATATTTGATTCTGAAAAGCCCCTTTGGGGAGAAAACAATAACGTACTGTCATGTATTGTATCTCTGTACTTTGAGTTTGCATGTAAAGCGTTGTCAAGTTTTTTGTTCAAGTCATCAGTAGCCTCATTTTTTTATGCAATATTCTCTAGCATTTCAACATCCTCGTTTTGCAACAATGTATCTTTCTCCTTTTCTAACAATTCAATGTGTTTTCTTTGTTCCTGATTCTGCTACTTCAAGTTCTTTTATCTGATTATCTCGCCTTTTTATTTTTTGTCAACGTTTTGCACAGAAAACTTTTCAAGTTTATCCATAGATTTTTGAATCTCACATGACTTCTTATCTTCTCATTTTTTTATCTTTCCAAGTTCAGACTGAAATCTCATTATTTA
This sequence comes from Zoanthus sociatus, assembly GCA_025331085.2. NCBI lineage: Eukaryota > Metazoa > Cnidaria > Anthozoa > Zoantharia > Zoanthidae > Zoanthus > Zoanthus sociatus. The sequence continues at coordinate 8,980 of JAOBAY020063376.1, forward strand.
TTTTTTGTTTTGACTACCTTTAATATCTCTCTCAAAAATTATCTGTGCGAGAAAATCTACCTCCTTGCCCAATTGTTTTCATCAGCTAGGTTGCTTATCTGGCAGGTACACTTTTCAAGAAAGTTTACAGAGAAAGAGTGAGAGTTGGTCTCATTTCCTTGCTTCCAATACATCAAGATCAGGAATGCGAGCTGCAGGAAGCGTAAACTTAAACAAAATCAGTTCGTCACTGTTTGGACAACCCACAACGGGACAATGCCTATGTCCAAATACCATAATCTGCATGTAAATGAATTATAAAATATTAAATTTAACAGGTTTAACTAAAAAAAAACTACAAATCCTTTAATTTCATACATTTATGAAATGGAATGATACATAATTTAGTGGTATGGTATCATAATTCATTCGCAGTCGAAATTATAATTACTAATTTGAATTCTAACTCACGTTTTGAGGTTATTCCAACTACATGAAACAATGAAAATTGGTTGTTTACTTAACAATAAACATCTTTACAATATTCGGAATTATAAGCGAAAATTTTCTTTTCCAAAATCACAAGAAAACACTGACCTTTCTGTCCGTTTATGAATATTGAAACACAGCAAAGCAATGGTGCCTTTTGAATTGGTGCTCACTTGATCTTTGATGCAGTCCCACAATGAAATGCGCTCACGGCTGAAACTGGAACTATTGATGCTCGTATTTTCGGCCAAGCCCTCCACTCTCTTGCAAATGATGCTTGATTTGCCCTAGTGTTACGCTTTGGCCATTGGCAGTTGTATATCTATGGTTATGTGCTGCATAACCATGCTGTTTCAAGAAGTCTGTCATCCGACCAGCATTTCTGGAAACTGACGGCTGGCCTCTCTTCTTTTATTTTTGTTCTAGGCTGTAAATTTACTCATGAATGTTGAACAAGGCAGATTTTTCCCCTTTTCGTAAGGGAGCATGACAGGGAATTTTTTTAGAACAATGTCTAGAAACACATCAAGTGATCATCTTTGGTAAAATTTAAGATTGCGAACTCTTGAACTACTATTGCCAGACTTTCCACAAGAAGAACTCCAACATCCTTAAGGATGGTGTAGAGAAACGGAAGTTTTTGAGCGCAATTTTCTTGTTCATTTAAAGCATCCAGTGCCTTTTCCCACGTTAACTTACAGCTGTTGAAGCACATCCGTTTAAGCGCAGTGCATTTGGATCGACAGTCCAAGTCTCGTATCTATTTCAATTCCACTTGCAGTGTTCAGAATTCTCTGGATATCCTTTAGGTCATCATCCATTTCTTCTAGATTTTCATTTAACTTAGATTTCCTACCTTCTCTTTTCATGTTGCCTTGGTAAGCCTCCTCAATGCGAAATGCAATGCAGAAATGAAACTTCAGCGAGAACTTGTGAGAAGTGTCTTTCATGTAGACTTCGTGGTATACCTTTGCACTTGCAACAGAAGCAGTAGAAGCACCTAACATGGCTGTCGATGTTACACCTTTTGACTTGTCTATTGCACTTCGAGCTGACTTTTTCAGTACAGAACTTCTACTTTCTTCTTTTTCAACACTTTTTTAATTCATGTTACAGTATGTAACCTTTCCAGGTACTCATCTTGAGAACTCATCAGCCCACTATAATCTAATAAAAGAATTTCTTCTTCTCCTTCTTTTGCAGTTTTATGTAGGTTTCCACTAAAGCTGTATCTTTACGAAGCTCTAACGTTTTTCTTGTGTTGATTAAGCAACTTTGCGGCTTGACCTTTGTTTCTCCTTACAAAACGTTCTATAAACTTTTCATTGTTTTTATTTTGAGTCCTTGTATATTAAGTTCCCTACAAGTTTAGTATCTGTTGCAGATGTCCCGAACTGGGTAAGTTGCTTTGACATCTCTAAAAAAATGCGTCTTTTAAGAGAAACAAAAAAGTAATGCATATTTGAAGTTGAAAATGGGAATGCTGCTGGCCAGTAGATTAGTAAGTTGTTTTGATAATAACATAGCGGCCGTAGTGCCACCTCTGTCCTTGACTAGTACTAGCCGATGCTTGACCAACTTGTATCTTACATTGTCTCCTTAGCCAATCACGTCCTTTGAAACAGCCAATGAAACTCGAGCTTATTAGAGCTGCGTGTCATCTGAAGCAAGGAAAAAAATCTTTAACCTAGTACAGTATGAAAGCAATTACACTAACTGCGAAAATTAACTGCTAATCTAAAAGTGTTGCAGCGTGCAATAATATGCTGTAGTTACTGGTTTATTAGGCAAGAGAATTATCAAAATTTATGTGACTCTAGTACTGGTAGGACATTTAATAGTGTGTTTCTCTCTAACCCTCTTTAAATGCCTCTTTATACACTGCCTGCAAAATGAGTGTAGACCACCAAATGCTCGAGGATCTTCAAACTTTATATAGGTTACATAGGAAAACTCAACCTTGTCTGGTTTGAAAGAACTTCATCTTCGTCTCAATGAACTTAAGGCCTGGCTCTTAACAGGGCACATAAGAAAAACCAAGGAAAAATTTATAATAAATCAATGTGAGGTTGACTTTCCCAATAATTTGGGAGAGGTATTAAGTATTGAGTTAAGATTTGATATACTTTGTTTCCATAGTGACGGTCACGTTACATAATTACGCAGGAATTCATTGTTAAAAAGTGGTTATTTTTAGAGCAAAAAAAGTGCATATTCATATCATTTCAGTTTTAAATCTGAATGGTCGGAAGGTGCTTATCCCAGTGTTTGCTAAATTATCTGGCACTGATCTAGCAAAGCAATTCATGGTATAGAAATGAAGTTCTAGTTTTCAATTGCTGTTAAGAAGCCAACTTTTACTCGATAAAGTTATATTTACTTTCACTCGAGCAGTTTTGGTAGGCTCTTTCAAAGAAACGAAAAATGGTTGGTGAACCAAAAAATACTTTTTTTTTTCAAAATTCGTGTTAACAAAACAACAAAAATATCTCTCTACTAGTACTAGCTGATGCTTGACCATCTTGTATCTTACATTGTCTCTTTAGCAAATTACGTCTTTTGAAACAGACAATGAAAATTGAGCCTCTTAGAGCTGTGTCATCTGAAGCAAGGAAAAAATTCTTTTAAGGTAGTACATTACTAGGGGAAGTTTGCAATTAAGCTAACTTTAAACATTAATTGCTACAGTGCCGCTCAGAAACACGTGTACATGTGCTCGTGTTCAAATCGCGATCACATGGCTTGTGATCGCGATCTGCTCGCAGTTTGATCGCACCTTGGTCGTGATCTGGTCGCACTTTGTTCGCGATAAAATCGCGATCATTAATGATCGCGAACAGTGATCGCGAGCATTCTTAATCATCAACAATACATTAAAGTACTCTGATTCAACTTGATTCTTAGTATTGACTAATATTTTCAAAAGTTTGCTGCCATGACGCGCACTGTTGCTTTAACAAATCAATCGGCTGTTATTACGGTAAGTTTCATTTTCAAATTAAGTTTTTTGACAAATTTGGGGTTATTTGACAAAGTTTGAGTTATTTGACATTCATTGCATTAACTAATATTTAAAAAAATCTATGTTTTACTCAAATTAAAAATAAAACAAAGAATCGAGTTACTAGCCTGTCGAAATATTTGAGGGTGAAACGTA
>JAOBAY020063387.1:0-12603 GCA_025331085.2 Zoanthus sociatus
AAGTTCAGAGCGCAAGATTTTAAATTTTCCAACCTGAGCGACGGTTTTATCAGTGGATTTAAACCGCTTGACGCTATCCTTTTTTTCTAACTTCTTCTGGAAGGCACGTTTTTTTTCTTGTCCTTTTTTCAAAAACACCATCTGCTGCAGACGCTTTTTTTCATCGGTATTCAAGCTCGAGTATTTCTTCTGCTTCCTCAGCTGAGGCAGGGCTTTATACTCCTGCTCCAAATCTTTTTCCCCCACTTTAATGTCAAATAGGTCGACATGCCGGGTGATATAAAGATTATTAATCCACTTGTCTTTAATAAGACTATAGCGATCTCTAACCACCGTGCTGCTAACTCCATACCCTCCTTTTTCTGCTTCGAGCAGCAACAGCTTTTGATCTATGTAGGCTTTAAGTAGAGTGTTGCGGTTAATACCCTTTTGGTCTAATAAAGCCTTAATGCTGTCTTCTTTAATAAGAAACTTCTGCACATCGATAAATTCTTGAAACTCTTTGGCGGAAATTTCAACGCTCCCAATTTTAGCAACATATTCTGCAGATAACAGAACAGGCGAAAGCAGAAAAAAGCACCCTCCGCTAATAACTCTGAAAAGAAAAGAAAACTTTTTAACCGTAGAAAAAAAAAACATTGAAAACGCTCCTTAAAAATAGCAACCAGATAAATCTTAATATCATTATACTATAAGAAAAAAAAGATAGGAAAGAATAGAAAAGCTAACTTTTAAGGGTAGTTTTGTTTATAATTTTTTACCTGGCGTGGAGCTTGGGATGTATCGAGCAGTTTTAGTGGGAAAGCCCAATGTGGGAAAGTCTAGTCTTTTTAATGCGCTATGCCGCAAAAAAAGAGCGATAGTGTCGGCAGAGGCCGGAGTAACGCGAGACTGCTTAGTAGAAACGCTTTACTGCCCAGGAGGAGACTTTCAGCTGGTGGACTTAGCGGGCTTGGAAGAAGAACTTTTAAGCGAACGGAGTGAAGCGGAGAACGGGCTGCATAAAAAAATTCAAAGCCGTGCTAGGAGAGCCCTGGAAACAGCAGATTTACTACTGCTGGTGTTAGAACTAAGGCGGCTATCGGTCCTGGACAAAGCAATAATTCAACTGGTTAGGAAGCTTAATAAGCCAACCCTCTATTTGCTTAATAAAGCGGAAGGGAATTTCGATGAACACTACTTGGGGGAAGCCACACAGCTGGGAATAAAAGAACCACTGCTTACCTCTGCCAAAGACACAGAGCTAATTAAAAAATTAAGAAAACAGCTCTTTGCAGCTTTGGAAAAATTAAGTGAGCACCGGCAAACGAGCAATACACTGAAAAAGGAGAGTACGAAAGCAGTTGTCGGACGGTCTATTCCGCTGGCCAGAGTAGCCATAGTAGGGCGCCCCAATGCAGGCAAGTCTAGTCTTTTCAATGCGCTTAGCGGAGAGAACCTTGCCTTAGTGAGTTTAGTGCCCGGCACCACGAGAGACAGCGTAGCAAAAACCGTGGAATGGGGGAAAGAAAATTTTGAACTGTTCGACACCGCTGGCCTGCGCCGCCGCAGTAGAGAAAAAACCGAAGTGGAACACTGCGCGGTTGCTAAGGCAATCCATGCGGTAAACTCGGCCGCTTTAGTGGTTTTAGTGATAGACGCAAAAGAAGGCTTAGCGGAACAAGACAAGAAAATTGCTGACCTAGCAGTACGCCGAAAGAAATCACTCCTACTCGTGGTGAACAAGTGGGATTTAAAGAGAGGAGAGAGTTTTCGTAAATATAAAGAGCGGCTGCATTTTCTTTTTGCTCCGGCTCGGCAGCTGCCCTGTCTACCGGTCTCTTGTAAAACGCGTTATCAGCTAACGGCACTCATCAAGCAAGTGAGAGAGCTGCTACGGGAGAGAGCTTTTGAATTCAACACCCCTCAACTCAACCAGCTGCTGCAGGCTGCGTTCCACCGACATCCTCCCCAAAAAAGGGGGGGAAGAGCAGTCAAACTGCGCTATGCAACACAAATTCTAAAAGCGCCTCCCTTAATTCGCATTTATGTTAAGAATAAAAGTGCCCTAGGGAGAAAATACGAACACTATTTAAGAAACTACCTGGTAAGCGAATTTCAACTGCAGGGCACGCCGGTAACCTTAGAGTTTAGAGAAAAAGTGTAGGAGAAAAGTCTATGGAAGAAATCGGACCAGCAGCTGCTTGGATTGCCTTGGGAGGAGCCGGCTGGCTTGCCTATCTTTTAGGAGCTTTGCCCTTCGGCTATCTCGTTGGTCTTTGCTGGGGAGTGGATGTGCGGCGCAGGGGCAGCAAAAACATTGGAGCGACCAATGTTGCAAGAGTGGCTGGCGGGAAGGCTGGAGTTTTAGTTTACTTGTTAGACATAGGAAAAGGGTACCTGGGAGCGGGGATGGTCTCTGCATTAACTTTTTCTTTCACCACTAAAGAGGCGGAAGCACTTCCCTATTACTACGACTGGCTGGTGCTACTAAGCGCTTTTCTTCCGGTGGTGGGGCATGTGTATCCGGTTTTTCTTAAGTTCAAAGGGGGGAAGGGAGTGGCCGCCGCGGCTGGGGTCTTATTTTTTATGATGCCGGTGCCGCTGTTGCTTTGCGTTGTTAGTTTTCTCGTGGTGTTTGCTTTCAGCAAAACCGTTTCTCTCAGTTCGCTAATAGCCAGCTTATTGATGCCAATTTTTTTTTACCTTACGGCCAAGACGCAGCTGTTAAAGCTAAGTTGGGGTTGGGAGGCCACGCCGGTAGAGCTGCTTGAGACAAACCTCTCGTTTGTGTTGGTGTTGCTAGTAGGCCTCACAATGTTCATCTTTTACCACCATCGCAGTAATCTTAAAAGACTGAAAGCAGGAGAGGAGCTCTCCTTTCAAAAGAAACAGAGAGCGGACCGGAACTCTTCGTTATGAAGATCACCCTACTGGGAAATGGCAGCTGGGCTACTGCTTTGGCTTTTGTGTTAAAAGAGACGCTGGAAAAAGAGCTCGAGGCGAAGAACTATGAAATTTTCATGTGGGGTGCGTTAAGGGAAGAAATTGAGAGCATCAAAAGGGAGGGAGAAAACAAAAAATATCTACCGGGGCGGAGGCTCACTGGCATCACCCTAACCTCCTCCTTGTCAAGCGCCTTGAGGGGGAGTGACTTGGCGGTAATCGCACTGCCTACCAAATATCTTTTTGGAGTGATAGAAAAGATTATAAACGCTCTGGAGAGTAAAACGTTGGTGTTGAGCGTTGCTAAAGGGTTTTATCAAGCGCCTACTAAAAATGGCGGCTTAGAGCGCTTTTCTACAGTAAGCGAGCTTTTTGCACAGCAGCTTGGCAAGGCACAGGCGGTGGCAGCACTCTCGGGCCCTAGCCATGCGGAAGAGGTTTTTCAAAAAAAACCCACTATGGTAACGGTGGCGGCCGAGCGTTTAGAAACGGTGGCTCTGGTGCAGCGGCTATTTTCTACTCCGTACTTTAAAATTTATTACCATACCGATTTAGTCGGAGTTGAGCTGGGGGGAGCAGTAAAAAACATCATTGCAATTGCGGCGGGAATATGTTACGAAAAACGCTACGGACAGAATGCACTTTCTGCTCTAATCACTCGTGGGCTTAGGGAGCTGGTGCGGTTTGGCAAACATTACGGCGCTGAGGAGGCTACCTTCTATGGGCTTTCGGGGGTGGGGGATTTAATCACTACCTGCACTTCAAGCTACTCAAGAAACCACTATGTTGGGCGGCAGGTGGCGGCTGGAAAAAAATGGGCGGAGGTGGAAGCGGAAATGACCATGGTGGCAGAGGGAGTGACCACAGTGAAAACAGTGAATGCCTACCGCAAGCTGCATGGGCTCTACATGCCCATCACGAAGGCGGTGCATGGAATTCTTTTTGAGGGGCTTGCGTTAGAAAAGGCAATGCGACAATTGATGTCGGTAGATTTAAAGAAGGAATTTTTATGACACAGGAAAAACTCAGCCGCCTTGCCTGGTTCAGCAAATATTGGAGGCTAGGCATACATCTGGTGTTTCGCACCAAGCACTTTGGTGTTAATGGAGCCTGGTGGAGCAAGAGCGAATCGCTGTGGGGGCTAGGCTGGTGGGGAAAACTCAAAAATGTTCTTTTGGTGACCCCCCTGTGGCGAAACTACCGCAACCTGAAATGGCGTATGGGGCACACTATGGGGCTGGTGCCGCAGGAAGAATATGAAATTTTATTTGGCAAAGAAAAAAAGTTCTAAGCCACTTTAGCTATTTTTTACTTGCGCGATGTATTCTTGCGCCGCCGCTTGAAGCGACACGCCTAAGGAGGCAAGCGGCCTCACAAAGCTTTTCGGCTTAGCGGTTAAGCCTACTAAATCGTAATGCACCAGAATTTGGGCGTCGCAGTAGTGGCCGGAAGCAATTCCTATGGTAACCAAACGGGTCTGCGCAGTGATTTGCTGTGCTAGCTGCGTGGGTAACGCCTCTAAAACCAAAGCATAACAGCCAAGGCGCTCCAACCGTTCAGCATCTTGGAGGATATTTTTTTTTTCTTCGGCAGTGGTGCCCTGCTTGCGGTAGACTCGATTGCTCTGTGGGGTGAGACCTACATGACCACAGACCGGAATGCCCTCTGCTAACACCGCTGCCGCCACTTCGCTAGCCGGATTTTCCATTTTCACGCTATCAGCCCCCAGTGCCATAAACTTTTTGGCATTAACCGTCGCCTGGCTAGCAGTTGCATAGGAAGCAAAGGGCAGGTCAGCAATGAGGTGAGTGTTCTTTAACCCCTTTCGCACTGCCTTGACATGTGCTAACATAAGCTCCATAGTAACTTGAGAGGTGTCCTTAAAACCGTACAACACTTCTCCCAGAGAGTCTCCTACCAAAACTGCATCTAAGCCAGCTCGGTCTAGCCAACACGCCATTTGATAATCGTAGCAGGTCAAGAGAGTCTGCTTCTGCTTCCCCTTAAGCAGTTTTATTGCCGCCGCAGTTTTTTTCATATCAACTCCTTAAGAAAAAGCCTGGCCTCTTAACGCACAGCTTTTTTAGCTTTTCGCGGCGGAAAAGAAAACTGTAGCTTGCCAGCCGGGGTAATTTCTAAGTAAGCATCAAAAAGGCGCTTGGTCTTAGCAGAACGAAACCCTTTAATAAGCTCGCTCTTTTCTCCACGCAACATTTTAGCAAAATTCTCTTCGGAAATTTCTTTCCCTAATATGACGCGGCTAATGCGAATGCCAGAAGTTTTCTTTTCTAAGTAGCTTTTAGAAATGTAAGCAGTTAGAGTTTGAAAAACCTCGCTGTTGTCGAGATAAGAGCTGCCCACTTGCTTGGCCTGGCTTAGATCTGTTTCTTCTTCCGACTCACTAGCAGTTAAAAAGACTAGTTTTACCTTATTCTGGTCGTCCAAGCGCAGACTGGCAGCAAACGGTTTTCCTTTTTTACTACGAAAATCCTCAAACGGGCCGAGTGCACGCTGGGTTAAAAGCTTGAAAACTTCCGTCTCAGACATAAGTCGGCCGCCGATAATTTTTCTAATCAAAATAGTATTGTCCTCCGAAGCATACTTCGACAAGTACTCAAAAAAGCGCACCGTCCCATGCTTCATCTCCACCGGGCTAAAAGAGGCTTCTCGCTTAGTGCGCATTTCATCAAACTGCTGGATCTGCTCAACAATTTCTATGGTGCTGCGTTTCACTTCTTCCATAAAACTTTCATACCCCAGCTGTTTCTTTTCTATTAACGAAAGTTTGTACTCAAAATCACCAGTGAGCTGGGGAGACTGTAGGTGTTTAATTTCCATCGCACCGAGCAGGCGAAATAAATCAAAAGCTTTAGAGGTGGGGAGCAACTCGCTACCCTCCTTAACGACATAGCCATCGGTTTTTAGTTTTTCAATAATGGTAGCTCTGGTGGCCGGCGTGCCTAGCCCCCGTTCCTTCATCGCCTCGCGCAACACCTCATCTTCTACTAACCGGCCGGCGCCTTCCATAGTTGCTAAAAGCAAAGCTTCGCTATAGCGAGAAGGAGGAGCAGTTTCAAAAGCCTGTTTTTCTAATTTCGTTACTTTCACTGGCTTAGTGGAGTCAATTTTAGCAAGCAGCTTGTCTTTTTCCTCTCGTTCATAAACTACCTTCCAGCCTAAAGCGACAACTTTTTTTCCTTCGGTTTTAAATGCATCTTCACCTACTTTAGAAATTCTGATGGTGCGGAGTAACTTGAGCGGCGGAAAGAAGAGAGCGGTAAAACGCTCCACCACCATAGTATAGAGCTTGAGTTCCGCTTCGCTTAAACGGCCTGGTTTCTTGGGGGTGGGGATGATGGCGTGGTGGTCGCCGATTTTTTTGTTGTTAAAAATTCGGCGATTAAAATTCAAGTAATTCTTCTCCAGGGCGGTGTGCATATGCTTAGCCACTCGCAGCTTGGTGTTAGAGAGGGAAAGAAATGTTTCTTTAACGATGCCTAAGTAGTCTTCTGGCAAGTAGCGACTACTGGTTCTGGGATAAGTCACCAGTTTATATTTTTCGTAAAGAGACTGCAGGATGGAGAGGGTGTTTCGAGCAGAGAAACCCCAGCGGGTGTTAGCTTCTCTCTGAAGCGAGGTTAGGTCGTAGAGCAGAGGGCAATTTTCATTAGCCGGTTTCTCATTCTCTTCTACTACTGCGTTTTTTCCTTGGCAGCGTTTTAAGATTTGTTCTGCCAGTGCTTCATTAAAAATACGATCTCGTCGCTCTCCGCTTTTAGTCGCTTTTTCAGAGAAGGCCGCATCAAACCACTTGCCTTCATAGGTAAAAGCGCCATTTTTGAAGGTGGCAGTAACTTGCCAAAAAGGTCTGGGAACAAATTTTTCACGCTCCTGCTCACGTTTGACCAGCAAGGAGAGCGTTGGAGTCTGCACCCGCCCACAGGGAGTTTTAAAGAATCCCCCCTGCTTCGAGTTATATCCTGTTAAGCCCCGCGAACCGTTAATGCCTACTAACCAGTCTGCTTCAGCGCGACTTTTAGCCGCTCTCGCCAAAGAAAGCATCTCCTCATCTTGACGCAGCTGGGTGAAAGCACGCTTAATAGCCGGAACCGTCATGCTTCGCAACCATAATCGTAAGACTTTTCTTTTCTCTCTTTCTTCGGGCACCTTTTTATACACATAGTCTAAGAGATAGCGAAAAATCAACTCTCCTTCCCTTCCCGCATCACAGGCATTAATTATCTTAGTGATGTCGCTACGCAGAAGGAGTTTCTCTAATACCTTAAGCTGCTTTTTAGAATTGGGTAGCTCCACCGGTTTAAGAGGATACTCTGTTGGAAGAATGGGAAGATTAGACAGCGCCCAAGAGCGGTATTTTTCCGCAATTTCTTGAGGCTCCGCAATCCTTTGCAAATGGCCCACCGAGAAAGAAACCACATAGCTTTCCCCCTCATAAAAGCCTTGCTGTTCTTGAAAAGAATCTGCTAAACAACCTAAAAGATCTCTTGCCACACTGGGTTTTTCGGCAATCACTAAGGTCTTAGGAGCGGCACTTTTTTTACGAATTTTATAGGGCTTGGAAGCAATTTTTTTCATGGGTAATAAAGAAAAAGAAGTGATTTCTGTAATTTATTTAATGCACTCTAAAAGAGATGACTTCTCAATTAGGGAAAGATAACCCGTCCATTTTTTTGTACTCGTCTCTCGCTAAATAGCTAAAAAGCACCTCCTATTATACCCTCAACTGTAATTGTTTATAAGAGGGTTTTTAATTACTGGTTTTAGAGCACCAAGTCTATAATTCTTTAAAAAAATAATTTGACTTGACAAAAGCAACTTTTGAAACGATAATGGTATGTGTATTAGAGAGGTAATTTAATGAAAAGCCGCTGTTAGCGAGCATCGGTTTCCGTCTGTATTTGCGGTGTGATTACTCTAAAAACAGATTAATCATCACTTATCCTACCGCTTTGTAAAAAACTCAGAGTGCTAGAAAGATAAAATCTTAATCAAAAAAAGACGTAAAGGCAAAAAGCCCTCAAGAGGACAACGTCTCTTTTAACTTTGTCTAATCCAGCGCCTTGCTTTTAGTCAAGGTAGAGACTTTTAAGGGGTTATTTTTTAGTTTTTTCCTCGTGTTGTTGCTGGATGATAATTTATGTTATCGCTCAGTGGTGCTATAGCTCTAAAAGCTGGTAAGCAAAATAATTAACCGCTCTAAAAAAATCAAACCAATTTTTAATTCTTCTAAGAGGAAGTTATCTCCGTGCAAAATTCAAGGCCTTCAACCACACTTCACCAAGCTTCAAATCCTCCCATTAAGAAAATCAAAATTGTCAGGAAGGCAGCTCCGCAAGGCAGGGTTGGGGCTACTCGAGTGGCAAGTAAAAATTCTAAAGAGCTGCCGTGGAATCGATCTCAAGACGATGCACTTGACCTGCTCCACGACAAATGCATTGACCTGGAGGTGCTTAACCGCAAGAAAATTGAGCTGCTAGTAGAAGTAGGGCGCAACTTGGGATGTGTGTTTCAAGAGGAGGAGCTCACAAAACAAAAGGTAATCTACAACATAATAGAAAAGGCTTCTAAGAACAAAGAGGTTACTATTATGGGTGGTGGGGTTTTCGAAAAAATGTCGGAGGGCTATGGCTTTCTGCGCTCTCCCGAGTACAACTACCTGCCCGGCTCAGAAGACATCTATGTTTCCCCACATCAAGTGCGTTTCTTTAAGCTAAAAACTGGGGACATTGTTAAAGGACAAATTCGCACCCCCAGGTCTAGTGAAAAGTACTTAGCTTTAATACGACTTAGTGACATCAACTTCAAACCTATTGAGGGAAAAACACCTCGCAAAAATCCAGTTTCCTTCGATAGCCTTACTCCCTGCTATGCAGAGAAGAAGCTCACCTTAGAGACCACAGCAAAAAACTATGCCACTCGAGTGATAGATTTATTTGCGCCCATTGGGAAGGGACAACGCGCGCTGCTTGTTTCTCCGCCTAAGGCAGGGAAGACTATTTTGCTTCAAACTATTACCAACTCCATTCGCGAAAATCATCCCGAGGTCTATCCCATTGTGCTGTTAATAGATGAACGACCAGAAGAGGTAACGGACATGAAGCGAAATGTGGATGCGGAGGTAATTTCTTCCACTTTTGACGAGCCTGCTAACCGTCATGTGAATGTAGCGAGGATAGTCTTGGAGAAGGCGAAGCGGTTAGTAGAACAGAAGTACGATGTTGTTATCTTACTCGACAGCCTAACGCGGCTGGCAAGAGCTTACAACCAGGTAGAACCCACCTCTGGGAAGGTGCTCTCGGGGGGGGTGGATTCAAACGCGCTACACAGACCAAAACGTTTTTTTGGCGCTGCTCGAAACATTGAAGAAGGGGGCTCGCTTTCTATCATTGCCACCGCGCTCATAGAGACCGGCAGCCGAATGGATGAAGTTATTTTTGAAGAATTCAAAGGCACTGGCAATATGGAATTAGTGTTAAGCCGACGCATTAGTGAGCGGAGAATTTTTCCGGCAGTAGACTTAAAAAAGAGCGGCACGCGGCGTGAAGAATTATTGCTGCCACCGGAAGAACTAGAAAAAATGTTCGCACTGCGAAACGCCTTAGCCAATTTAGATGAAGTGGAAGTGTTACAGCTGGTTTTAAGCAAAATGAAGCTTTCTAAGAGCAATCAAGGCTTTCTCCAGGCAATGAATTCAAGTGCTTAAAATTGACGAGAAAGCATGATGCTCTTTGAAGTGGGTTCACAGGTTTTAGAAATTGCGCTTCGCATTACCGTAGCCTTGGTCTTTACTATTGTCACCTTAAGGCTTTCTTTAGTTTTACTGGGAATTCACCTTATAAAAGAAAGCCAGCGAGGCAATAAGGCGGCGGCCCTGCTAGGAGTTGGGCTAATGCTTTTAATTGGTCTTATAGCCGCGTTATTAAAATAGACCAACCTTAAAAATGAAGCCGCTTAAGTCCCTGCTACCAACCCCTTTGAAGTGTTTTCTTAGGCCAGTTTTAACTTCTCGAGCTTAAGCTACAAATCTGCTTGCGGCGGCACTAACTCCTCAACTGGTTTTTTCCGACTCTTCCAAAAAAGCATAGCTCTTTATTTCTTCTAACTTAGGGAGCGCCTTCAAGCTTTCAAATCCAAACTTCTGAAGAAATTTAATGGAGGTACTAAAGAGCACCGGAGCGCCAGGCGCTTTTTTTCTTCCAGTAACGACGATCAGCTCCTCTTGAAGCAGCAGCCTTAGGGGATGGCTGCAGTTAACTCCTCTCAAGCTTTCAATTTCTATTCGGGTGGTAGGTTGCTTATAAGCAATAATGGCGAGGGTTTCCAAAACTCCAGTGGGTAGTTTTTTTCTTTTAGTGCGATATTTTTCTAAAATCGATAATTTTAATTTCGGCCGCACCGAGAGTTGATAGCTGGTTTCTACTCTTTCAATATAAAAAGAGAATCCAGCACGGAGATATTCTTCATTGAGCGCAGCCACCGCGTCCCTCAACTGCTTTAAAGCAGGAGAAAAAGAGACGAGCAACTTAAGCAACCTACCCTCCGGCACTAACCCATTTTCTAAAATTAAAATTGCTTCCAGTTCGCGTTTTAGAGAAGATTCCAAGAGCAGTTAATTATTTCTTTTATAAAAATAACGGTAGAAATATTCGGTGGTCTGAGAGGGCGTGAAAAAGGTAATGGCCTCTAAGTCTTTTATAAGCTGATAGCGCTCTGAAAAAGTCATCTCTTCTTCCAACGCCGGATAGCCACGCCAGAACCTTTCATTTGCCTGGTTGGTGAAGGGGTCTGGAGCTGCTTCTAGCCGTTCAGTTAGAAATTGTGCGGTGGCTTTTAAATCTCCTCGCTCAAAGGCGGCTTTAATGGAAGGGGTGAGTAATGCATAAAAGTGGGATAAGCGAGTAGTGGGCGAGTCTTGGGCTTTACAGCCTGTTAAAAGCAAGAAGGCTAAAAAAAAGCCCACCACTGAGATGAATAAAGAAGAGCTGCGCATTAGAATGAATTTCTTTAAAAGTTACAACGGTGCCAAACGCCTTTATTATGCTATGCGCCGCCGCGTTCTGTCAAGAGGGAGCCGCCGCCAGCTCTGCTTAAAGAGGGATGAACTTAAAACGAGTTTAGCTAGCTAGGCGGAGTTGGTGAAATTTAATGTTATAATGGCTAACAAGAAAACACAATTACGACTGTTAAAAAATTACTCGCTATGAATTTAGAACAGCTAAAAGCTATCAATGATGCAATTGCTCATGAAAGCATACATCAAATTTCTATCACTGCTAAGGGGTTAAAGGTGAAATTAGTAAAAGGGCAAAAGCGCAGGGTAAAACTTGAACCGCCAAAGGCAGGTAGTGTTCGGGAGGCGAAAGAAACCATCGCGCCCAGTGCGAACACCATTGACATTTTATCTCCACAGGTAGGTTTTTTTAGCAGATTTAATGTTAGAGAAAAGAAACAGTATGTAAAACTACGCGATCTCGTTCGTCCTGGTCAGATAGTGGGAATGATAGTTTCGCGCGGCATTCACTACGAAGTGAGTTCGGAGAGACGAGGAAAAATTTTGGAGTTTTTAGTGGAGGAAGGGCAACCAGTGGAATTTCATCAGCCTCTCATTCGGCTTAGTAATTTAAGAGATTAATTTTAAATGCAAAGCAGGGGCGCAGTTAGAGCTTAGCCTATGGAAGTTATGAAAGTAAAAGAAGTTATCACCCCAATAAAAAAAGTGCTAATAGCAAACCGAGGAGAAATTGCTTTGCGCGTGATGCGTGCTTGTCGCGAATTGTCTCTGCCTACCGTGGCGGTATATTCGCTGGCAGATGAACACTCTCTCCATCGTCCTTTTGCAGACGAGTCTGTGTGTATTGGTGAAGCGCCTTCTAGTGAGTCTTATCTCAACATTCCCCGCATTATTGCCGCTGCAGAAATTTCTGGTGCGGATGCAATTCATCCCGGCTATGGGTTTTTAGCCGAGAACGCCAGCTTCTCTAAAATTTGCGAAGAAAACAACATCAATTTTATTGGCCCCAGCGAAAAGATTATTGCCACTATGGGAGACAAGGCAGCCGCCAGGGAAACTATGAAAAAAGCTGGCGTACCGGTGATCCCCGGCTCTGAGCGGATAAGCGATTTAACCACCGCACTGAGAGAGGCCAAAAAAATTGGTTATCCCGTGATCTTAAAAGCTACCGCCGGAGGGGGAGGGAAGGGAATGCGCATCTGCCAAAGCGCTAAAGAGCTCAAGAACAACTTTCAGTTGACTCGAAACGAAGCGGAATTGGCCTTCGGGAATCCGCAGCTTTACTTAGAGAAATTTATTCAAAAATCTCGTCATATTGAAGTGCAGTTACTGGGAGGGGGATATGGAAATTACATTCACTTAGGAGAGCGAGATTGTTCGGTGCAGCGCCGTCATCAAAAGCTAATAGAAGAGACGCCTTCTCCCTTCATCTCTAAGGCCACCAGAAAAAAAATTTGCGAGACCGCAGTGCGGGGGGCGCGCGCCGTAGAGTATGTTGGGGCTGGCACTATTGAGTTTTTAGTGGATGAAAAAGAAAACTTTTATTTCATGGAAATGAACACTCGCATTCAAGTGGAACACACCATTAGCGAACTGCTCACCGGCATAGACATTGTTAAGGAGCAAATTAAAATTGCCGCCGGCAG
>JAOBAY020063398.1:0-12602 GCA_025331085.2 Zoanthus sociatus
TAAACTGTCGGTAAACTGTTGGTAAACTGTTGGTAACCTGTTGGTAAACTGTTGGTAACCTGTTGGTAAACTGTTGGCCATTATATTGTATTTTGGAGGATTGATGACAATTTTTGGTGCTTTTGGAGATGTTTTGTCTCAAATATTTCAGAATCCTCATTTAAACTTAAGATTTTATGCAACATGAGATTGTGTTTTTAGATGCTGAATGTGTGGAATATCTGTCTTTAATACTATTGCGTTCTCTAGAGAGAAAATTAATGCATTCCGCAGCGCTGGTTTGTAGTGCACAAAGAGTATTTTTTTGCTGTTTTTTTTGTAAAATTCAAAGGAGCTTGTACCCTTTTTGAGATCAATCAGTGACAGCGTGTGGCAGTTGGATGTGGTTTCAGCTTTTTCAGTTTTGAATTTCAATTTTCGGTGTAGGTTGTTTATCGTCTTATGAAATCGTGGTCTCCAATACTTTCGTTGATCGTCTGAAAATAGATGCAATCAACATATGTTTTATATACTTGAAACTGTATCATTTAACATTTTGGAAGATGGTAGCTGAATAATATTTTGCTATTTATATACATTGAAGTGATTGTGATTAATGTTGGGTATATTTCTTTCACCCCAACTTATGTCAAAGAATATATTTTCTTACTGGCCCCACCTAAACATGCTACTAAAATTAATGGTCAACAGCCTCCATAGATTTGTGCAATAGCGTTTGTTCTTTTCTCAATTTTTGGTGTTTTTTAGTTTACAATTTGCTGCGAAAAGTTTGCGTTGACTCATCAACAATACGGACTTTAAGAAATGGGAACGGGAGCAATGATGATGGCAATTGTAAAAAATATTTCTTTTCCTTTTTAGTTTTTCCGTTTTAGATCAACGGATAATTTTTCTTTTTGACTATGTACGAGAATCCCGAACAGAAATATGTAAAAGACTTAGGCTAAAAGACTAACGAAGATTGTCAAATTTTGTTGTTTGATGTTCATATTGTCCACAAAACCTCAAAAGAAAACTTTCCCCGGCGTATCAATAAAGTGGCCATCTCGGTACATTCCAACGCGCAACGAAAATGTATTATGTAATTAAGACTATTACATGCTCTTTGCTGTTCCCGTCGTCGTTGCCGTCCTCGCATAATAAAGTTCTTATTAGCTGCAATTTCATGGAGCATGAAAATTTAGAATGATAGTTTCAGTACTTCATCCAGTCATTTGTACCGGTTTTTTATACAACCAAGCTGCATCAATAACGAACTACTCACAGTACACGTTTGGTGATCTGCATATAAATCCTCCTCCAAGATCTGAACGCTACAATTCTTCCAAATATATAAGTTACTGTTGTGTTTTCATATTTCCAGTAAATAAGATGATTGATACGAAGTAGAGCGTTGATCTACTTGATTGTTTTACCTAATCTACTGTTGCTCGAATTGTAAGTTAGTAATTAGAGCTCAGCTTGTGTACTTCCCCGTCAATCTTGTGAGAAAAGTTAGAGTAAATTAGAACGTAGATTTGATGGAATACTTTGCTTAATCGCCAATTAGGGACCTGTCATTCAACCAAATCTCCTCGATATCGAACGGCAAGTTTGGTGATCTACCGTCTCTCAGAAAGCTGTAAGTATGCACAATTCTACAGAAACGATTTAAAGTTTATGTCAACAAACTTCTTTCTGATTTTAGAAGGCGATTGTTACTTTGCAGTATTAATAAAAATGCGATATATTTTTCTATGGTTAGTGCTGTTGCAAAAAGGAATATATTTTCGCGATTGACAACAATTGGATTAAGCAAAACAAAGGTTTTGGAACGAGATGCTAAAGAAAGGTCTCTGTCTTACAATCACATCCCCCGACAGCGATTGACACGTTTAGTGATCAATTAATTGTCTCTCAAACATCGAAGATGGTATATACCGTAGTTAAACAATCAGTTAAAATTACTCCAGTTTAGTTTATACTGAGAAAACGATTTTTTTTTCTTTTTCTATGCTTTTTAAAAAAAAAATAACAGCTTATTTATCAGACAGTTGATAAATAAGCTGGTTTAAATTATTTTGACCTGGTTTAAAATATTTTGACCTAGTTTAAAATATTTTGACCTAGTTTGAAATCATTTTAATTACACTATATAATTATATATCTCTGCGAATATACAGCTCTATTTCTCTATTTAAAAATCTATAATGTTTTTTACTGTATGATATTGTTGCTATGCTACGTATTGTTGTAAATTAAATTAAATCCAGAATCCGGTAATCTTGAAAAGAAAAAATATAATAATTATTACTATTTCTCGGCCCAGTCTATGCATGGTTTCGGCGTGTCGAAGGTTTTGTTTTAATTACAAAGTCCCGGATGTGACTACTATTTTTAGAGTGTTTTTAGCGTTTCTCAACAGCAAAAAAAAAAAAAAAATGCAAAAAATGTTTCCAATGATAAGAAATTAGCTTCCAGAACCCAGTTGTTAATTTCGATATCGGTAAGTTTCATTTGAATTAATGAGGTTCGTATTCTTATGTAAATTAGGATAAATTAAGCGTTCTACTTTCCTGATTTCCTGTTAGCCAAATAGGGTGTGTAGAAATTCTTGGATACAAGGTCTGTTCAGTCTTAGAACTCTGCACCGTGGACTAGTGGTTTCTAGCAGATTCATTCTTGTTTGTATTCAAGTGGCGCGGAACTTGCTGCAATTTCACCTCCAACAGTTTTAATCCCATCTGTCTTTCTGTTCACTGGCTTTTGTTCATTTCTTGGATGTACAGTCGAGAATATACCGTGATTTGAAGTTGTTTGAAAGAGTGTTTTCGATTAGTTTGTAGCGGGTCTGAACACCGCTGCCACCATGTTCCATTTAGTCAAACTAGTAATCTTTTATTGAACACGAGGCTAGTGATGTCGTACCAATAGTCGCGTTGGTAATCAGTAGTCACGTGAGCAGTGTTAAGTTATAAAACTAAAACTAAAAACATTTGGCAAACTGTTTCTTCGGCCTTATGCAAAGAAACCTCAAATTTGCAGATATTTTTCAGATTGCAAGATTTTGCAGATAAATAATAATGTAAAAAGTAGAGTTTTTTGTTCCAAAATATATTTTTCATCTTTTGCGAAAACAAAATAATTGGTCATATCAGCAATGTTTTAAGTTTGTTGTATGGACAGATTGTTTAGCTCATATTTGATACATAAAATAAGAGATTAATCTTAAATTTAAGAAGAAGGTAATTTTTTCCATTATTTTGTTTTTCAATAACAAAAAAAACAAAAAAGTTGGTTTATAAAACCATATAAAGTTTCGCAATGTTTTCGTAAAATATTTGTGCAGATGCATGGGTTCGGGTCGTATAAAGAAAGTGGATTAAAACGAGATGCAACACGATTTGTATGCTTTCTTAACAATATTGGGGCTAAAATTGCAAGTTTTAAGTTAGTTCAAAAATGCACGAAAAAAGAGCTCAATTTTTACATGCAAATAAAAAACTCTGAAGCTTTTCAACAAGATAGTAATCTTTCTTATATTCAATATTTATTGAAAATAACTATTCTGCTTTGTTCTTGTGCAATTTGTTTTAAAAATGCAGCAAATCGAATGCGAAACAGGTCGGTTTCTTTTTGCAACTTTGTTAAACTCTTTCTGTATCACAAGATGGATGCATTGTATCCTGAGAAATTTCATAAAAATATGTCTTTTAACATATTTTAAAAATTGTTTTTAAGTAGCATGCACATCAGGCTTACATGCTGCAAAACAAATACTATTTCTTGACTAATAGAGACTAATAGAATTTTTTTTTCGAAGAAATGTTAGTTTTAATGTACAATTCCTTTATCCCTCAAAATCTCCATTTCTGGAATTTGTCAGTGTGGATGACCACTTTAATTAATTGTTCAAATTGTTTATTTCTATTGAGTTTAAACTACTATTCGCTTTAACAATTCAAATAGTATAGCAAATATTACTTTTTTTGGCAATAACAAAGACTGGATTGTTAGATTCCACGTTTTGTTCAAACATTACTTATTTAACATTTTTCAATCACTTGTGTAACGTTTTGTTAATAGAGACTTGTCAAGAAACCAAATCTCATCGCTCCAGAGTGGTACGTTTTCTAAGTTATCGTCGCTCCGACGTCTGTAAGTATTAACTTGCACTAAGATGATTTTTAATTAATAGTTCAAATTGTTTATTTCTATTGAGTTTAACCTACTATTCGCTATAGCAATTCAAATAGCATAACAAACTAAATATTACCTTTTTTTGTAATAACAAAGACTGAATTATCTGTTTCTACGTTTTGTTTGATCATTACTTATTTAACATTTTTCAATCATTCTGCAACCTTTTGTTAATAGAGACTTGTCAAGAAACCAAATTTTATCGATCCAGAGTGGTACGTTTTCTAAGTTATTGTCGCTACGACGTCTGTAAGTATTAACTTGCAATAAGATAATTTAAACTTTTTTTTATTTACTACGATAAATAATAAATTAATAGTACCTAGTGACAACTCTCTGTAGAGTACTTTTCAGTGTTATAATCCCTTTTTCCAGTTAATAAGCCCAACTGGTAGGAGGCAAACCAGTATTAACTTGGTTTTAGTTGACTTACGTTTTGTGGCTTATTATGATAATGGTTTCATGTGCTAATCACGATTTGTGAAATACTTCAGTAAAATTCAGTTGAGGCCTAACAACACTACTGTAGATCGAATAAGTTTATAAAAATCATCCGAACTTTGCTGATCAATGGCATCATCACGGATAAAAGAAAATATGTATATGCTTATGTTTTATACAAAAAATAAAATATACAGAAAATTTGTGATGAAATATACTAAAAAGAAAACGAAGTTTAAAAAGAACAAAGGGCGTGAATGAGCAGTAGACATTTCGGAAGAGTGTATGCCATCATGATGTGGTGGTAGTGAAAAAGGCCAATGGGAAATCATAAAAAGAAAACTATTAAGTTAAAATCAATGTTAAAACAAAAACTTGACAAACTCGCTGCTTTCCACACGGGAGTTTAAAGTAGGTTTGACTTTCAATATGTAGTATGCTTCTTGCAAACGTAAGTTGACTGGGTCATTTTCGATTGTAATAGCTTTAGTGTCTGTTCCCTGACGATCTAAGTTTTGACAAATACAGGGTTATTTTTTACAAAGGAACTTTAGTTCTTTAGATGTTCTTTAATTTGATTATGATAAAAGCATGTAGAATTCGTAATATTTGTTGCATGTTATCTTGCTGACAAGTTTTCTTAGTACTTAAACTCACTTTCCGCTGGATAAATCTTGTTGTTTCTGTGATATATTTCAAGTGTTTGTTCGGTAACTTCTTCTTACACACTAAACTATCAAGGCAACATAATAAAGTTTTGTTTAACTGGCTGAAAAAAACAATTCATTGAACAGAACGAACACTTCTGCCTGTGTACCTACAATGTTAACGCTACAAAGTATGAATCTCTTACTCCTTGATGCACTTTGGGCAAACAAGAGACGAGTGAGTCTTGCACACAGGATTAACACATGCTTGGCATCGCATCTTGATCTTGGTAATGTCTTCTCTCTTGTCCTTAAACTCTGGTTTGTCCAACACAGCTGACACATCTCTGCCGTATCTTCCAGTGTACTCGTGCTTCTCTCTGAGGGAGCCCTCATCTTCTACCTCAACCGTCCAAGATTCATCTCTGACTTGTTTCATCTTCAGCTGGGTTGATAAATTCAAGCCCACTAGTGGTCTTCGTTGGGCATGGGGTCTTACCAGGGCTTTGGCAAGATCCCAGCCATAATTGAGTCCACTTTCTTGACTTCTACTTCCTTATTTAATGCCCATATTGTGCAGGAGCTGATACGAGCTTGGTCTAACATATACGAAAGTTCGACCGTTGTCCACTTTGGGGACTTTGGTTGCATGTGTATGTTCCCATCTTCTGGTCAACTAGATCTGTTCTTCCCTTGGTGAAATCGTACAATTTAAATACTGGGGGTTCTCCCCGGTAATCTGTTGTTACTCCTCTCAAAAGTTGTGCAGCAGACAGCAGGAGCAAGTTCATCCCCTTGGACGTCTTCACAGCATATGTGTTTAGGATCAGATCTCCCTTCTCTGCTTCCCAGAAAATTTCTGATGACAATTCTTGTTTTCCAGCTGCAGACTTTACTTCTTGAGGAACTCCTACACGGTTGGACAAGATGGTACCAATGCTTGGTATGTTTTGCTTAAGAAGCCACTTGAGATTGCGGTGTATAGTCTGTCCATTGATACATTTCTGCCTTGAAAAGATACTCTTTTCTTGAGACTTTCCACCAGAAACTAAACCCAGCTTCATTTATGGACTTGAATAAGAGGCCAAACTTTGTTGGTTTGTCGGGATTGTATTAATTGAAAGTAATCTGATTCCTCTTGGGATACAAGGTCTCGTCCAAGGGCAAGTACCAGCCATGAACCATGTGTTTGGGACAATTCTTGTTGAACTTCTCAAAGAACCAATGCATTGCTGCAAAGTGATCGTATTTCCAGCGTCTTGGCCTTGTTTTTTCATCATAAAATGAAAAGTGGGCAATGAGAAATTTGAAACGACATCGTGACATTGTGCCATTAAAGACCGCATGACCTGCTTCCTCTGAGAAAAGAATATCGATGATTATTGAATCAAAGTAGCCCGAGAAAATACATGATTCCAAAGACAGTACGGATTTCTGTTGTATTAGTAGTGCTGAAATGAGTGTACTTGTTGTTCTCAAGTATCTCGGTGGACAGATTCATCTCCTAATCGATAAACAGATCAAATGCCTTCACTGAAGTGTCTGCAAGTTTCGCTTTTGGACTTCGTACTTCTGGCTTTGTTTTAGTCTTTCACATCGTCGTTGTCTACCCACTGCTGCTGGTGGTTTGTTTCTCCAGACGATCGTTTTTGTATCCTTCTTCTCAGACAGTACCAAGTAACCTATCGACTCCTTCCACTGATTTATTCAGTGCTGAATCGATACTGTCGACCATTCTATTTCTTGTTAGAGTTTTTCTCCTGCGAACAGTAGCTGGTATACATTCATCAGGCTCAATATCTTGCAGAGATCCACTTTCTGATTCAAATATGTCACATGTCTCGACATCTTGTTCACAGTCACCTTCTCTCTCACCAAGCAAATCATCTAAATCGTCTGTGCAATCCTCGGTTTCAGCATTTACGAATTCCAAAATATCGTTTATTGCTTCTTCAGATGTTATATTCCTATTTTTACAATGATTGGCCATTATTTTGCGTTTGTCAGTGGTGAAACAAAAACATTTGTACGGAGAAAGCAATTTTACATCTTTTCAATGGTAGCCACCTTAAGAACTTCCACAATGCATTTCCTACCCAGAACTCAATGCAGTGAAAGCTATCCACAAACCAGAACAATTTCTGTATACCTTTTGTTAGGTATTTTACACGTGAAAAGATACTCGAAATATCAACAATGACAAGCAGAATCTAATTTGTAACAAAAAGGCAATCAGTTAGCCAGTAATTAGCGTTGCCATGGCAACTTTAAAAAGCATTCACAATGCAAACTAGCTTTAAGTATATCAGAAAAACTTGGTGAAAGTGTTTTTCACAATAAAAAATTGAACATTCTGAAAGAAAAGCAAATTGTTGAACAATCTATCAAAGAAAAATGATAATTCACCCACAATGCATTGCAGTCGGAGCTCTTACTAAATTATAATACTTAATTGACATATTATAAATTAAATTACGTCACTGATAAGATATAAGCGCATGTATAATGAAAAAGTGCGTTTCTTCCTGTTTTAATCCTTCCTATAGCAAAAAATGGGAAAAAGCAATATTGCAAAACCATGTTACCATGGCAACAGACCGCCAGCTGACACACCATAATACATATCAAATGTTCCAAATAAAAGTGGTAGAGTTAAGGAACTGTTATCCTGCAATTTGAGAGTGATCATTCACAATAGACCATTTTCGCATTGCAAATGCCGCTAACTTTAATGACAACGGACTCAGTTTTTACAGTGTTAGCCTCAATACGAAGTTAAATATTCCTAAATACCAACGTAGTTTTACACTACGTGCAACTACGTGTATTGTTGAAGGTGTGACTTCTCGCTCTCTCTCGCAAGTATTTTTGAATATTTAACAGCAAAACGAGGCTAACACTGTAAAAACTGAATCCGTTGTCATTAAAGTTAGCGGCATCTACAATGCGAAAATGGTCTAACATGCCATTCTTTAATTCAAACACGCAGTCATTTAATTCAAACATGCCGTTCTTTTTAAAAATAAAATACAATCTTTCAATTTTTTAATCCAAACCCGCAATTCTTCAATCTGAATCAAAGTTCTTTTACTTGAACGTGCAATTCTTCAGTTCAATCAGGCAATTCTTTGGTCCAAAGACAAAATTCTTCAATTCAATGACGTGATCTTCAGTTCAAACCACAGGCAGCCCAAGCTTTTATTGTGAATAATATGCTGAATATGTCATGCATACACCACAGGCAGACCACCCTATGTGTTCGTGGTTTTGAAAAAAATAATTTAAAATTGTTTACGTAACACGAACAGAATATATTAGACTTATGAATAAAGCTCTGCAAATTACATACTGCCTAAATTACATATCATTCAGAAAATCTCAATAAAGTTAACTGAAACGTTAATTGACTCATGTGTGGTATTTTTTTCATCTTCCTGGGACATTCAAAGCATCTTGTTACAACATTACTTTTAGCTGGTGACCATTAGAAGAGAAGAAGATCTTCTCATGCGCTGGAAAAATTGTCAAAAGTGCTCAAAATATGGGAAAAAAAGTGCATAAATAGTGCTCAATTTCCGTAAAAAGTGCTTCAAATTTAGAAATAAAGCTCGAAAATTTGCTTGTAGTTAAAATAGAATAGTATAAGAATAGAATAGAAGAGACTTAATATTTACTTGTTTCTAGCTGTGTTTGCACTATCAAACTACTTATGAGGTGATCATACAGTTTAACAAGGTCTTAATGCAACAGTCAAGCATATAGTTTCTAAGTATACAGCATTACAATCATCTATTAGTCTCTCTTCGATCAATTGTAGCGAAGCATGACAGAAGCTTCAATATAATCCTGTAGGGCACTGTCTTGCTGGGAGTGAAAAGCATTAGAAAGGAGACTAAACACTTGTTTAGCGGCTGCTGAGCTAGGCTGTATCAACAGTAGCCACGTGACTATTGCCAACCAGAAGGGAAGGGTCTGCCTGTGAACAGCCCACCAGCTGACTTTGTCATCTTCACTTGTCACTGTTACACCTTCCGCGGCAGCCAGATACTGGGGAAGTTTTCTTGTCTCTTGCTAAAATTCTTTCGTGGCATCGTTGTTAGCAAAAGGAAAATGCCTTAACTCCTCTAGTGTGGCTGCTGTTGGGCGCAGTGCTTGTACCTGTACAGGGCAACAAAGACGTGCGGCTTTAAACGCTCTCACGGTGTCGCTGGATTCCACACTAAATTTTTGCTGGTAAAAGTTCAGTCCTGGCCGAACGCAAGCTTTAGCTTGTGCCATGAGACCATTGAATACAGCAGCATCGCCATTTGCGATTTCGCGAACAACAGCCTCCGTGTTCGGGTAGTGGCCGACTGTAATAGCGTGTGCAATTGCCGACTAGAGGCGTTCGTAGCACGAAAAAATCAATGGCCCATCACCTTCCAGGTATAATACGTTTGGATTTTCAACATGCACCTCGGCATCGATTAGAGCAGCCAGCGCTAAACGTAGCTTCTGGAGGCTCTCAGGATCATCAAATATTTCCAACAAATGACTTCGATTTGCAGGAGATATTTCCTTATGCTGGCGAAGGAAAGGTTCGATATCTGGAAACAAATCTAGAGCTTGCTTAAGTACCTCCCATTTATTCCACCATCTGGTGTTGCTGTGGGTACGGATTGATTGTCCAACCTTCTCTCTCCATGCCAGCTTTGCATAATAGCTGTGGGAGAACAAGGCAATCCAAAACTGTGAAAGGAATCCAAAACTTGAAATTCGAAGTGAGATCCCACATTGTCTATAGTGTGTGAGAAACAACTACGGCAAAATAGTCTGCTTACAAGAATGTAATTGATAATTCTTAATGAGGTCAGTCTTGCGCGAGAATGCAATTTTCTATCAGGAGAAAAACAGGGAGAAAAAAAACTGCCACGTTTTTTAGACTGGATTGTCACAGGCAGCCCAGTAGTAACGTCGAAAAAACAGAAAAAAATTATCACAGTTTCTAATTTAATCTTCTATTAGTGATTTGCATTTTTTATCAGATAAAGATGTCTTCCGGTTATCACCAGATCATTTGAATAACAAAACTATTGACCTCTTGACTTCATTGATTGATAGAGCGTGCAAAGAAACACATTTCACACCAATGACAGCTGATTTGAATATCGTATGCTATAAAACGAATATTAACAGCAGGGAGCAAGTTTAAAGTAGGGTACCATGCCTCAAAAATTATGTCCTGGGCGAATATTATTTCAAATAGCCTCTTCCTTGAAATGAGACTGGATGTCAAAATCTTTACCCTAGAGAAAGCATGCCAGTCCAAATTCCCATCTCCTGCCCCACCCATTCCCCCATCCTTCCCAGCGGCTTTACTTTGATAGGTGCATCATAGAAATATAGACTATAATAATAAATATCGTGTACAAAATGCAGTATCAATAGGATCTGAGAAGAATACCATTTACAAAATTTATGAAGACAGGGAGATGTGGTTTCGAGCCCCGCGCAGAGTAATATACCAATTTTTTCCGATGAGTGTGTTGAGAAGAAAAATAACTGACATTTTCCAGCCTCAAAAACTCGTATTTCATTTATTTTTTTACATAAAGTGTTAGAAACGATTTGTATTTTGAAACGGATGCAAAATTAAAAAAAAAAATCATTTTGTTGCTGTATTTGTTTTTGTTGTTCAAACTGCTACGATAGCTGTGACGACAAAGCTATAAACTTGATAACACATAGCTGTTGAAATTAAATATATCTTCTATCAAGTGTTGTTAAACCTTTAGAGTATAACATAGATTATAAGAGTTTGCAGCAAACGTGCATCGCAGTTTTGGTTTTAGCGACGCAGACTTGTAAACTATTTCATTATACAACACCTATCTGGTAACACATCTAACGTGTTTGCCCAACGACGGACTGTGATTGGTAGCTGTTCGTGTGGGGGCAACTTAAACCACTTTTTCAGTTCAACAACTTCATCCTCAATAATATCTGGTATTTTAGCCAGTGAGGTAAAAAAGCTGAATTTATTTAAAAATATTTAAAAACCCCTCAACTTTCATTGCGTAAGCGTGTTTTCATTTGTTAGTTGACATAATTTTTCTTTTTTTATTGCATTTTTTTTCGATAATAAAAAAATTTTGGAGATAACATTTTAGCGTGACAAAGGGTGACAAACCAGTCTGGCTGGCTATCGAAGTCAACCACATTGGAAATGATCCTAGAAATGACTCTTCGGCTTCAGTTTTTAATTCTTGTTCTCCTAAACTTCTAGAAAAAAATACTATCGTTAATTCTGAGTCTGCTTAAATAAATGCAACTTTCTATTCCTAATTTTTGCCCGTTTTTTAAAGTTTCACTGAAACGGTACTTATACCACGAACTCATTTCTTTCGTTGGAGTGCAGAATTACTACAATTGAAAACTATTTTAGGAGAAGGCCTTGGTCACAGTAAAAGATAAATAACCTAGCACGACTTTGCAAAAAGCGAACGAACAAATGCGTCTTTACCTCAGTAAGTGAATCAGTTAAGTGTACGTAAGCGAACGCATGCCAAAACACCGGTTTTAATTTTCAAGAAGAGCACTGCTAACAATATCCTGCAGCACTAGTTACAAAGCGAGCTAGCAATTAACTCCTTCTATCGTTGAGCGTTTTACAAACTTTTAGACAGTTTCGTGAGAGATTTACAGTCCATTACGTTTTCGAAGCCTCCAATTGTTGTTCGTGTTAATGAATATTATTTTTCCCTTCCCTATGAATAGGGGTCAGCGACTTTTTCATCCCCGGTTTTACTTTTTTTTTACTTTGAATATAAATTATTAGCTCAATACATAGGACAATATTTTTCTCCTTTTATTAAAATTCAATAGCAGATAAAAATAAACTGAATTTGGTCCTCAAACTATTTGTAATTACCCTTGTGTTTTAATATTTACATTATAATTAGAATTTATTTTTATCTACCAGCTACTAATGTGAAGAATATGTTTCGTACTTACAACAATCACTTTCAGCTATAGGCTGCAATATTAGAAGGCTCTCCAACAATATTCATTATCTAAGGCAGTTTTTATTTGTTTTATGATTTAAATTTGTTATTTACCGTTATTTCTGATTTAAGGGGGGAGTACACATGAAAACAAGAATTCTTTTTTGTCCAAACTAGAAGGGGGGAGGGGAGTAGTTAAAAGTGAATAACACACTGAATTCAAAATGAACAGAGTAGTTTAGGGTATGACATCATAACGGATGATGACTTCTGACCACATGACACATCCCGCCTTTTTTGTGTTTTGCTTTAGCAAGCGCCAGGGCGCCATTCAATGCTCTGTTTTTTTCGG
>JAOBAY020063409.1:0-12602 GCA_025331085.2 Zoanthus sociatus
AAGTGTGTTCACCAAATCTGCTAAGATTGTAGAGTTGCGCACACAAGCTGGAAATAAGCTTATTTCGCTGTTTTACCACTTTTTTTCCGCCATTTCCGCTATTTCCGCATTTCCGCTATTTCCGCTTTTTCCATTCCACGTTTTACCGCGACCCACCATTTATTCGACAGAAAAGAAGACGCGCCTTGGGCAAAACGCGCCTTACATAGGATGCGTCTTTGCTAGGCGTATGGCTCTATTACATGTTTAAATATTCGTTCACTTTAGTGTCTCACTTAAAATTAACATAAATCTTTGTCTCATACAAAAGCTCGCTACTTCTTTCAATTATGCCAAAATGTATTGTAATAATGTAGTGGGATTGTGGAAAGATGGAACCAACTACAGCTATTTGTTTAATAATAAAAACAACAAACAGAAATTACCAATTCACTTTAATTCCCGTTAATAATTTCTAAGAATAACAAGTCCTTTGTTGAAACAATATTGACCTCTCCCACCATCTCGGTTTAAAAACTTTCCCTTTAAAACTATTTATTTCAGCTCCTCTAGACAGCACACAAAATATATTTTATCAGGTTTATTTTAGTGGCGTAGGTCCGCTCCATACAGTGATACCCTAACGAGCACTGAGCAGGCATGTGATATGCGGGATACGAAAAGCCATAAAACCCAGTGGGAAACTGGAAACGTATTCCCCGAACTCGCAATACCACAGTCCTTCGGGGTCTAGAGGTGCTCTGCGTGCGTTACGTTGCTGAGAGATCTGGGTACGAGATTACTGTAAAACTCACCTTCAAAAACTCGGATAGCCTATTTTGTATTCTCCTTGGTGTTTTTCGTCTCTGTTCTCGTTATAATTTCGTCAATTTCGGTGCTAGACCTGTTTACAAACCTTTGGTAGCTTGTTTTAGTGCTTGCCGGCTCAATGTTTACATCGGTAATTTGGTCCGAAATTTCTCTTTCTGTCGGCGTGTAATTTGTGGAGTTACTAAACGGACTTTCTAAATCAACTGAGGCTAAGAGCTCGTTTTCATTTTCGTTTTCTAGGTCACAGAAGTTCTTAGAGTCAAAACAAAACCCAAGAGAGAAGTTGGGGAATTGGTCGGCCATTTTTTATGTATGATGGCGTGACACGATTCCTCCGTACATCTGTACTCTGATAAAGTACGCTGTTTCAGCCAATCAAGGCGCGCGTTATATAAAATGTTAATTATAATTAACAAATAAACAATTGACATCATTCAGAAAGCGCGCAAAACGGGAACACGACACTTATCTGCAAACAAAGCCGCCTAAAATCAACTCGAAAGATTACCATGAAAATAGCACATCTGTTTTGCTCCTATGTAATTTTTTTGCCTTCATAGTGATCGTAAACAGCTCATTTTGCTGAATCGTTCCTGTAACACTATACCATCGCTTTGCATTCTGGTAAATTTGTCAAGTTTTCGCGCGAGAGAGTCCCCCCACCCCCATCCCCCTCCAAAATAACTAGAAATTTGTTATAAGTCTCAGACCGGGCTTGCTTTCTGCCATAAAAACAGTCGTGCAAATTTATTATACCGTTTGATAGAAGTTACAGATGTGAGGAATGCTGCTGGCGAGACCTGGCACATTTGTTATTTTATGCCATGTCCATGATAGGCAAACTGTTACCCAATCCAACCGATCGCGCCAAAGTATTATTTTTGTCGAATTCACTCTACCAATAAACAGTTCTTCTAGACCCCTTTCCTGTTGTCTGGCTAGATGTGTTAAAACATAAATGCATGCGCGTGCCCTGGAAATTTGTAACACGAAAGTACATCAAAGGCATCCTTTAATGCCTTTAATTTTAATGCCTAACATAATTCCCTCGGCTTCTTATGAAGAACATGATCGGCCAAAACCACGAACTATTAAGAATTGACTCGAAAACGTTTTCCTCCACGACAATTCTGATGCTCTTACATTCTCCGCTTGCAAAAAAAAACAGGGCCGAAACCTGGGTAATTATAGAGATGATATCTTAACCTGTACCACCAAGGACGTGACGTCAATGCTAGTCAGTGGCTTCAGATCTCTAATATTCAATCCATATCAGTCATTTTACGATGAAAATTTCACAAAGCTTTTTCAGTTTCAGTCATTTTCATTTTCAGTGACTAAGATACTAAAACAGTTTGACGGAGTTAAAAACGTCTGAAAATGTGAGAGGCCTTCTCCTTTGTAAGACGTGTGTTTCTACCCGTTTGGAAAGGTGTCAGCACCTCACTCCACCATGAGAGGCATATAGCATGCACAGGAGAATTTGTAGATACCACGCAAACATAAGTAGTTGTAAAAGGCCTTTTTGGAGGAGTATATAAAGAGCATAAATGCATGATACCGCGCTACTGTTGGTAATTTACTCCTGCTCGGTAACTTTTTTCTTGCGCATTCGTGTTCTATAAGAATAAATTCGCTGTTAAATTGAAAACAATAGTGGCAAGTTAATCCGCTGGTTATTTTTTATTATTGTCAAGACTCAAGTGATATTTGAATTTGGCTTACCAATACTTTTCAGTAATACATAAATCATAATGGGACCACTGTTAATTGTTTTAATTGTAGAATTTGCTTGAAATAATTTCATATACTTGTAAATAGTTTAAAGACATTAAATATATCCTTCTTTAAAAGGTTTGCTGAATTACTCTAACTTCCCGTTCGCTTTTCCCTACAGATAGTATGCTGGCACTCAAAGATCTTCCATCGTACAAGGAATTCGCAGTCTGGACCGAAGCAGTTTCTGATATTAAGTACGCGACGGCAACATCATAATAAAGCAACTTGTGGCGGGCGTCATTACATGACTGTGACCTCCTTAAGTTGGTGTTATTCTCTCAGTTGACTTTTATCAGACAGCCTACCATTATGTCATCATTAATGGTCATCGTTTATGTTTACTGAATTATGCTGAATCAAGAGGACATTTAACGTTATTCTAAACTCTAGTTTGTGCTTGCATAGGACTTATTGATAAGGACTTTATACGCTAAAGATCTCCGCAGTCAACGAATCAGTGTATGCACTTATTAGCACACTTTTCTAAGTGTATCTTAAAAATCTGAAAATTGAAATAATTTTTGAGATTACTGGGTAATATAATGTGGTATCCGAATACTGTTCCATCAAGCTATTTAATAGCAATTTTATAAATACAGTTAACTGTATATATTGTACTAAAGGTTTTCATTTTTTCCTGAGAATATCCATTGTCTAGATACAGAAGTTTTATTTACCTAAAAAAGTTTTGACACTCATACCGTTTTTTTTGTTTTGGATCATTAACTCCTTACAAATGTCTGCTTATGAAATTTCTCGTGAGATCAAAAAGAATTGAATAAAATTCCAAATTCTCATCAAAGTGACTTGTATTACGCATCAATTGTGCATTTCTTGATTAATATACATGCATTTTAGCTGGTACCTTCGCGCATGCGCTTTATGGTGACTGCGGTTATGGATTTAAAGGACACTAAAAATAAAGCCCATTTCATACCACGGGCGTTAATTCAAACCCGAGAATGGAGTTAAAGTTTATTTACATTTCTACGGCAAATTATACCCCGGACTGGTCAGATTCCTTCTAGTAATAAAACGTCAGGGCTAACCCTGTTGGTCAGCTACCCCGTAATAGTAAAATGTCAGGGCTTACTCCTGATGAGTCAGTTACCTCGTAATATTAAAACATCAGGGCTTATCCCTGATTGGTCAGTTACCTGGTAATAGTAAAAAGTCAGGGCTTACTCCTGATTGGTCAGCTACATCGTAATATTAAAACGTCAGGGCTTACTCCTGATGGGTCAGTTACCTCGTAATAGTAAAACGTCAGGACTTACCCCTGATTGGTCAGTTACCTGGTAATAGTAAAAGTTCAGGGCTTACTCCTGATGGGTCAGTTACCTCGTAATATTAAAACGTCAGGACTCGGACCTCTGAGATGCTATCCATGTACCACAGCCATGCGTTTGCACAAACTGTAGATGCTTGCTAGTACTAAGTTACTTGAAGTCATTAATTGCCCAAACTTGGCTCAGGGCCACGTGCGAGTATCACCTTTTAAATTGGTCTAATTCAAACAGTAATGAACCTGTATGTTAGCTGCCGTGGATGGCAGTTTCACACTTAAGGCCTTTCCGAAATCGCGCCGGAAACTGGGGAGAGGTTCAAAGTTTAGGCTGCTTGGCTGGTCGCTTTTTCGTTGTATTTGTCGAATAATTTGAAACTTCAACATCCCCCTTCCGCAACCCCCGCGCATTTAACAATAACCTTTTTGGTGTGAAGTACCTTTAAGCTTTCACTTTGTTATTTATGTAAACATTTTAATATACATGCAGCAGTTCACTGAGCTGCGTATTATGTTAAAGTTTAATATTCGTTCCGCTTTGATTATCTAATAAACAAATTAAAACCTTTTTTATGAGTGAAAGGATTACAGCCGTTAAATTAATATAAATTATCAGCAAAAACACGTTTTTGTTTCTAGTCTCTGGGGCTGGGACATTTGAACTCAAATCTTTCCACATGGACGGGTATTTGACCAGCAATCTTAATATTGTCTTAGGGGCCGGGAATTTGACCAGTAGCGATTTCAAAAGTATCTGATAAATGTTCGGTTGATTGCCCGTAAGGATGTTGTTAATACATCTTTTTCCACCTATTTTAACGGACCTCAGGCAATTGGCTGCTTGTGCAGCAAGGCATATCATTTAGGATTTTAAAATTTTTTCAAAAGAAATGGAATTGTTCAACTCTAAGATTTCTTCCGAAGTTCATAAGCGCTAATGCACCAATCCTAGTACTATATACGGTCTTCCAACTGTCTTTTACTAGTATACCCAGCCTTGTATGTTGAACTTAGCATACGGCTTGTGGAAACAAAACTTGAACTTGTTGGGTATTTGATATTGGAATAAGGCCAGCCCAGTTAAATATCCGGGACCACTTATCCGACAGACCACGTTTTCCTTGAAAAAGTAGAATATCGTTTTTCGGACCTAGGCTTGGTATTCTTATTTTTTGGCCGATTTTAGGCTGAAAATGTTTGGTTTCGGGAATATTGGTAACATGGAATTTTCCTTTTTTAAAATGACTGTGGTATCGAAGAACTGATAGATCTATATATGGCTTTCCCATTTGGGATTACTGTAATTTTTTTTCAGACATCCAAAATTATATATATTGAAAACAAGGATAAAAGTTATTAATTGATATTGACTAATAAAATAAAACGTTTTCGACTAAAATTCATCTTCAGTATGATCTATTTACAATATTTTCAACCGCCGCCTGGTTAGCCAAATTGGTAATGTATCAGTCTATCGTGCGGGAGGCTCTGGTTCGATTCCCGGCCCCACCAGCACTCAGGGTCTTAAAATGATTGAGGAGAAGGTGCTGGCTTTGCTCTAACATCTGCAAATGGTTAAACTTTGGCGTCTTCTCGAATAAGGACGTTAAATCGTAGGCCCTCGGAGACTTCTGAGTTTATGTGTGTATGTCTGTCATGTGAAAAGTCTCCGTTCACCTTTGAGTGGTAAAGATTGTGTCCCCAATTTGTAGGCCTTTGGCCGGCTAAAGTATATTGACACCTAAATAAAGTTATCTATTTATTTATTTTATCTGTTTTATACAACAATTTTCTTGGTTTACCTAATCCCCGAGGGATACAGGCTGGCGATAAAACATTGCACTTGTTTATTAAGGCTTGCTTGTTCACGCGCAATTAAAAGTCCTTTTATTTTTCTTTTAAATAAAGATTTTTTTTCTTTATGAAGAATGTTCCATGTGTAAGAATGAATGGTGTTTCCACACGAGTATTGTGCTTTGTAAACGACAGACGACGAATGTTTGTTGGTGTCTTTCAATTTGAAAAGGTTCTTGAGCTTCCTTGTTTGCCTGAGAATAATGAACATAAATTTTCCATCAGTGAACTAATTACGTTTATTCAAGAAACGTCGAGTGAGGTGTTCGTTATCCGTACAATACGGCAGGTTGATGAAACGTTTTCTCCTTTCATCGAAAAGATAATGCTCGTGCGGAAACACCTATATTGGTGAAACAATGAGAAACTAATTTCGTTTCTCGGAAGCTAAAAATGAGAATCTTTTGCACAATTCACAACCTACACGGAATCTCTCAAGTCATCCAAGTCATTCTTACACATGGAACATTCTTCATAAAGAAAGATCTTTATTTAAAGGAAAAGTAATAGGACTTTTAATTGTACGTGAACAAGCAAGCCTTAATAAACAAGTACAATGTTTTATCGCCAGCCTGTATCCCTCGGGGATTACGTAAACCAACTACTTAAGCTTGTTGTATATTGTATATAGATCATAGTGAAGATGACTTTTAGTCGAAAACGTTCTATTTTATAAGTCAATATCAATTAATAATTTTCATCCTTTTTTGATATATTTCACTAAGAAGCACAATTATGTCAACATCCAAAATTATGTTCTTAACAAAATCTGAGCCTCAGCATTATCCTTAAAATATTCATAAAATTCAGCCTCAATTCTTACGAAAAGAAGAGCGTATGTAAAAAAGTTGATTAATAGCTTGAGTGATGCTATGGAAAAGCTTGTTAAAACAGCCGTTGGTAACGTTTTACATTATTTTTGATGCTTATAACTTTAAAATAGAGAGTTTATTCTGATATATCAATGATACCAATTCATTTTTTCTATCCGAATTAATGGCTAATACGAGCGGAAGTCGCTTTTAAAACTGCTCAACACCGTAACTTTTTCAGTTTTTGTTGTAAAATTATAGACGTTTTTTTAAAATAAGAATCATAATTCATTTCCCTAGCCTCGCGATTCTTAAATTTTTGACATTTTGAGCCTTAAATAATTTTTAGATAGTTCTTAATTAAAAGTTTCAATTAGGTCCTCATTTTGTCGAAGCAGTGAAACCAGATTTGTCAAGAGATAAGGGGTAAGTATGATTCTTAAAAAATTCTTAAATCTTTCGAAATCTGAGCTGCATGATTCTTATAAACTGGAGTCTTAACAAAAGGTGTGATGAACTCGTTTTTCCGTCGCGGTATTAGTTTCCATGCAGTCTGCCTGTTGTTTTGTTTTTTAAAAGCTGGTGTTCGCTCTATATTCCGACCCCCAAACTATGTATCAAAAATTTGGGGTCAAATTCTCGGGGTATACACGGATTTACGGTACTTTACGAATGGCGCACAAATTATTTTTTGTTTCAAAGTCACGTCATATAAATTACAGCATATTGACACTTTTTTGAATGCAAACTTCAGTTGAAAAATTGCTACAGATGCAGGGTTTGCCATAATGAAAGTTTTTATTGATATTCAATACCAAAGTAAAAAAATGGAGGATTTTTTCTAATTATAGTTTTTTTCCGACCGACTAACTCTTCAAATTAAAAAAAAATCCGAGCTCGGGAAATTTTAAAATTGGTTTGGCCCAACTAAAAGTTTAAAAACCGGTAAGCAACTTTCTTTCTTTGAATCTTGAGCAATTTTGAGGGATAATGTTGAAATCAAGTTTCTTATTTTCAAAAATTTACTTGATAAGAAGCAAATTTTCAGGCTTACAGAAACTTGCAAACTCGAATCAAACTATTATCAGTATCACTAGCAGGTAAAGTATTTTCTCGTAGCAAACATATTTACAGCAGAATTCCCCAAAATATTAGTAAGATACAAGTTATGTAGGCCTCAGAAAGGAAACATTACCCAGTTTTATTCAGTTAATTATATGCTAATGAACTTGCGTTTTCTCACTAATACTATCAATATATGGATTGAGACCAGTGATAACAACAGCGGGAGGAACTAAATATTAATCATTGACAAGAAAACATCACGGTTCATTTGATCTCGTGCATATAGTCACATGATATAAAAGGATGTTGTTTGGTTTCCTGTCATTGAGGTTTTGAAACGTTTTGAAAGGCGCATATGCAAAATCATTTGGTGGTCGTCATTTCAATGAACTACTTTAGTTTCCGCTGTGCAAGTCGGCTTTGAACTTTGTTTTCTTTCGTAAACCACGAAGTTAGTATTGTTTATGTTTTGAATATTTTATAAAGTTGTAACACACTCATCTGCCGCGTCTTATGAGTAAACCGTACATTTTTGCTCCACTCTGGAAAGCAATATTTTGTTTAAAATTTTCACATAATAGGTAACGGTTTTTGTAGATGCAATGTTTTAAAGTAGCAAAGTCTAGCAAAAAATGAAGAAACTTAGTGTTAAAAATACAGCTAAGCCTGAACAATCAAGTACGACGGCCATCGTAATGGATGACATAGAAAACGATGAAGAGATTGAGGCAACCGCCGAAGACAGTAAAAGATTCAAGTTTCAAAAAAAGGTAAGGAAAATTCTGCAATAGTAGAAAGCCAGGTTTGATTTAAAATTAAAGTTTTTTGCGCTGCTGGAATAAAAACAAAGAATCTTGAGAGTTATTGGTCCAATCACGGATTAAAGTAGAATACAAGAATACGATAGAATTTGTGCTTATCAATTATCGCCTGCTAAGCAAAGTAGAATGTTACGGAAGGTACTGTATTGGATTGCCGGAAGTTGTGGGAGTAGTACAGTGTTTAGTTTAGGTGGCTTGTTGCAATACAGCTAGACACTTAAAAACTTTATCGAGAGAAACAGTTTCATCACGTTATCATTATTCGAATAGAAGGAGTAACTGAAGGGAAGATTAATACAATTATTTTTCTTAATAACTAAAACCAAATCAAAACTTTGCTTGACCAACTTCCTTGATCGTGAAAACCTGTTGACGTGATGAACACTGGCAATGGCCAGTCGGTGAAATATTGTAAAAGCGGCAAAACTTTACTCACGTTATAAGGTCAGCCGATCGTTCAAAAACAGATAGTAAGGAAATATTTCCATACTGTGGAATATTTAACAATTATGTATACAAACTAACCCTTACACACTTTTTTTTAATAAGAATCATACTTTTTTCCCGAGCCTCGTGATTTTAAAATTTTGACCCAATTAAGCTCGAAGCACGAGGGCCATGAGGGTCCGTAACTTAGGTAAGGATCGAGCAAACGAGGTTAATAAGATATTTGTTATATGGCTTTTTGAGGACATTGTGAGGACGAACTATTACGGTTGACACGCAGCGAAGACATTTAATTGGATACTAATTTTACAAATTTTTTCTCAGCTAAGACCCAGGTCAAAAGGTTCAAAGTTCAATGCACTTCTTTCAAAAATTGTCAAATGTACTGTTGAGAGAATTGTCATTTTTAAAATCACAAGAATTAGGCAAACCTTTACTGAAAAAGTTGTTCAGAAGATAATGGCTGTTGGCTTCGTCGATGCAGATTTCATTAAATCGATTTGGGGCGTTTGAATATGGATAGATTGCAAGTTCGGCGTTTTGACGTTGGACACACATAGGCCTAGAAACAAATATCCCGAAAAATGCTCTAAAAATCTATTCGGAAATTCTCCCTCCAAAAACCTGTATATATCCCCAAAAGTTTCTAAAGATCCTAAATATCCCACAATTTTCTAAAAATCTCTATTTTTTTACAACTATTTTTTAATGAAACGTTAGCTCTCTCTTGAAAAGAAAACGGCAAACACATTTGTACGCTATATAGCACTTTTATTAATCAAAAGGCACTCAAATGGATCAGTGTTCCATGCCAGGAGTGCAAAACTGCTAGCTCGTGTGTGTAGCTGCACAGTTGGATTGCAGTCTAGCAGTCACCAACTCACCAAGTATAGTAAACAATGGGAAAAAATTTTGCTTGTTTTGTTACAGTCAGCTAGGAACTCGAAAATCGCTCAACTGTGGATGTTGCCCATTACGTGAAAAGTTTAACTTGTCTTACTGACCAAATATCACAAACAGATGACTCAACCAAGTTTTACATAATTTGGAAATTGCATTCGCGCTGTTCAACTGACAGATCAACAAATGCTCGAACAAACGTCACTAGCTAGAAGGCCTGATTTTGAGCTCGCATGCTGAAGCGAATATAGGCAAGAACCTGTCAGTTTTGACATTTTTGCCGAATTTGTAGGCCGTCGGAGGAGGACAGCTGCAGCATTAAAGTTTGGTTGAGTGAGCGAATATTTGTCCCGGCATAAAAACAATATTCGCACTTGCCCTAGCTAGCCAATTACAATATTTTACTTGGGCGTTCAAAGAAAATGCCTGAGTTATAAATTGGACTTTGATACTTTTATTGACGGATGCTATGTTGTTTTTTTTTTTTTTTTTTTTTTTGCGCTCCGTCACAAATCACAGTTCCGCTAAAGCGCATGCGTACAGTGACCCTGCGAACGCAGTCGAAACAGCAGTGTTTGACTTCTCAAAGCTTTGTCAATCAGCGTAAGCAAGAATGTTTTGATGGCTAGAACACATACAAACCAACCCCACACTGTTCACGGTAGATAAGTGTTTTGGGAGATACTTTCTCAAATATTTACTTTATCTCAACTCGCACCTGAAGTGCAGGACTGAATCACTTGAACATCAATAAATCTTTGTTGTACAAACTCAAATACCAGATACCTAAAGAATAGGATACACAATGAAGCTAAGTTATTCTTTTTTCTTATTCAATAGATTTTATGTTTATCTCAACTTGTAATTTTTATTTCTGGCACTGTGATCTTTCTTTCTTATTGTTTGATGTAGAACTCGTGATACTTTTGTCAGGTTTAGCTTGTTATAAGGGAGACCTGCTTCTTAAGTGGTTCAACAACCACAGCATACGTGAACTATGAAAATGATGTTGATGATGATGATGAAGATGATGGTGATAAGGATTGATGGTGATGATGATGATGATGGTGATTAATGGTGATGATAATGATTAGGATGATTGATGATGATGGTGATGATGGTGATGATGATGATGATGATGGTGATGATGATGATGGTGATTAATGGTGATGATAATGATTAGGATGATTGATGATGATGGTGATGATGACAATGGTGATGATGATGATGATAATGATTAGGATGATTGATGATGATGATGATGATGGTGATGATGATGGTGATGATGATGATGGTGATTAATGGTGATAATAATGATTAGGATGATTGATGATGATGATGATGATGGTGATGATGATGATGATGATTAATGGTGATGATAATGATTAGGATGATTGATGATGATGATGATGATGATTATAATTATGTAATCATGGCAGCGAAAAGTAGTATATGTAATCGAATCTTTACGAGTTCAATATGGAACTAATTTGCACGACTGTGTATTAAAAAGAATCAAAATTGCGTGAGCCCGCTGGTGGTTATTTCTGGTCATGAAATATCTTCCATATAATTACAAAGACAAATTGCTATTGTATTCAGAAAAGTCTACTTTTTATGAAGTGAAAACAATGTTTTGTTCTGTTTTATTTTGTTAAGCAACTGCACAAGCGAATCAACGCAACTGTATTCCTTTAAAATCCTGCTAACATTCGCCTGAACAGACGTGAACTCGGAAAATTTACTCGGATTAAATAAATGGGGATTTTAAAATAAGTAAGGAGCTTCGAAAATGCACAATACTAAAATTAATAGTAAGCTTGGATCAAAATTTGAAATAGCTTTCTCCAAAAGAAGGATCACAGAATTATTTCTTTCATGGTTGCTAGCTCACTGTTGATCAAAGCTGCATAAACAAATCCTCTTTAATTGACAGGTTTAATTGCTTCCCATTTTTGACAGTTAATGTTCTTAATGGAATTTTAAAATTGCTAATATATTAGTGATAGTTGATTTTTGAAACCTTTGTTCAAGACTGCGCGGTAAGTATCAAGTTAAGAGAAAAGCAGGAATCATTCTTTACTAAGCGAAGATAAAAGGTTTATCTTCGAGTTTCAGTTGAAAACATTTGTAACGAGTTAGGCTAGCGAGCTAGTGAAAAATGTTTTACACCAGAAAGTCAAGTTAGTACTTCTAGGACCCGCTTAGTATACCGCTGAATATAGAATCGTCGAGGTTCTACAAGAATAACCATAAAGGTGGTATTAGGACGTATTATGTTTCAGGTCAGTAATGTTCTGGTGCTATCAACCAATTGTTGTTAGTTATACGTAACTTTGTCAGTTTGGTTTGTTTAGACAACAATAATGACAAAAACTTAAATTTCCTATATCGCTTATTTTTTATCAGTTAGATGAAAATTAGAACCCTTTAGTAATACTGCATTTCAAACATTAACCCGTTTTTCGCGTTCCTGTTTTTTGAGTTTTGAAAAGTGCAAATAATACCGTTCTGGGACAGCTGTTGTTTTTGATCGCGCATTAATTCCAGAATCTATGAAGTCCTGGTGTGATAATAATAATAATAATAATAATAATAATAATGTTTAACATTTATGTTGCGCATTTCTCATATGGATATGATCAAATGCGCATCACAAATGAATACAGTTTTCAACAGTTGAGGGTCTTAGATAGTCTGCAACACGGGCTCACATATATTAATAACCGTAAATGCCCTCAGTACTAATGTTGAAGACAGACCACAACACCGGGATTACTACCCTGCTCTTTTCGACAAATGTGTGGGTTCTTTTAAGTCCCTCGATAG
>JAOBAY020063420.1:0-12597 GCA_025331085.2 Zoanthus sociatus
ACATCTATTCATGCATTAACAAACTGACCAGCACAGATGTGACGCCAGTCCTATAAACACACTAATGGAAATGGTACAGTTAGACAGTTTTTAACACATGTTTGACTTAGTGGTAGGGTATGATTTTTGATTTAAAGGTCTGGGGTAGAGTATGAACTTTAAACATTCATAGGTCTGGGATAGGGTCAGGATTTTGAACTTAGGGTAACACACCCCTAACCAAAAACTAATAGAGTATCCCCGGTTCCCAAAAAATCCTTGACTTAGCAGCTGTAACAAAATCAAAGTCATTTCACTGTGCGCCAATGATTGCAATACACATTAAGCAACCGAAATTCTATTGTATTTAAGATTACAACCTCGCAGGGAAAGCCCTGCATTTGGATGATAAACAGTTACACCTGAGTGAACACTTGGTACTTTGTGATTGGCTGAAATGATGCAGCCATTGTGTGACCACTTCCACTGACCACTGGTAAGAATTTCTCGCACATTTCTTGTATTTAATTTATAGTTATACAAACCCATTTACTAAAATTTGTTGATTTGTAGCATATAATTTTAAAAACCAGTCAAGTAAAATAGCCAAAAAGAACATTGAATCGGATTGTACTTTTAAAATTATCCCATATTTGTAGTTCGCGGTGGTTGATATGATGGTGTAAAAAAAAATATGCAACTATATATATACCTCCCATTGCGACTTCTGTGGAATTACTCCAATCAAAACGCTTTTCAGGGTGTCACGTCTCAGAAGTCTTGAATTGATCAACTGCATACTAAAAACAGAAATTAAGGATATAAATTACGCAAGCGAAAAGATAAAGAAATGGTTAACCAGTTTGATTACATCTGGTACAAAGTACAAACTACAACAACAATATTTAGCATCTACATGCAACAAGCACACGGCATAATTTATCACACCGAAACGAATAACAATTTTATCTTCACTCACCTTGCATGATCTCTCACTGCGATTCTCATCGAAGCACCTGGCAAAAGTACTTTGTCTTGAAGTACGAGCAAAGGTAATGTACGGGGCAGCTCATTATTACCTGACGGCGGCGCCATCTTGAAATTGACCTGTTGTTATTGTACAAATTTTCCACTCAGTAGGGGTAGGGGAGGGTTTTTGCTACTCTTACATAATATATAGAACGTTACGGGTGCATGTGGTAGGCTAAAAGGGTTGTATCGAACTCCATAATTGGCAAAATGATTCTAATATCTTCTCTTCTTGGAATATTTTATAACCAATTCATTTGTATTCCAT
This sequence comes from Zoanthus sociatus, assembly GCA_025331085.2. NCBI lineage: Eukaryota > Metazoa > Cnidaria > Anthozoa > Zoantharia > Zoanthidae > Zoanthus > Zoanthus sociatus. The sequence continues at coordinate 1,277 of JAOBAY020063420.1, forward strand.
GCTTTAAACGTCCTGTCGACAAATTTTTAAAAAAATTCGCACATGTATAGCCTTTCTTAGAAGTTGTGTATCGCGGGCGCAGATTTTAATGCAAACAGATATTATTACGGTTAGTACTTAGTGTAAGACATCGCGAATTTTCCCGAAATTAACATAGTAACACGAGTAACACAAGTAACAAAGAAACACAGGTAACAGAGTAACACAGGTAACAGAGTAGCAAAACTTAATTGTTGAGAAAACCTTCGTACCTACACGTGTACACACGAAAATTCCCGAGAACCTTTTTTTCTAGTCCAAAATAAATTAAAACATATGTAACGGTAACAAATGCGTAGGAAAATTTTTCGGGAAAATTCGCGATGTCTTACACTAAGTACTAACCGAAGATGTCTTCCAAAGACGTTCTTCATGGTGCAGGTTTAATGCCAGCAAAGTGCAATCTAGATAAGATTGATGATATTACATATTCTGAATTTTTTACTCGATTTTTGTTGCCTAACCAGCTATGTATATTCTCAAAAGAATTTACGAAATCCTGGAAGAGTTGCGAGGACTGGGTTGAAAAAGGAAAACCGAACTGGAAGTTTTTGTCAGAAAGGTTCGGTGCGTTGGAACAACAGATCTATACTTCTCTAAATATCACTCTTGCCTCTTTAGAAAGTATCTTTGAGCTCGTAAATAACGTATTTTCATAAGTATGTATTTAGCTGAAAGTTATCCAAAGTAAATGTAGAATTGCAATTCAGGAAACCACGATTATGCACTCATATGGGCACTAAGACCACGTTGGTAGCGGCTACGGCCATTAACCCTTCTCTAAAGCTGCCATAAATAATAGTGAGCATGAGTATTAGTAGCCATGGATTGCTGTGTTGATGAAGTAGAACGCCAGGCTTGTCATTGATGGGCTGGCTGCCGCAGCTTTATTTTATAAGGGAGTAACTGCCACTATTGTTCTTTGCAAAATTAGCTTTCTCACCTACTGGCACAGCCTTGAACTTGGCAATCTTGGAGGAAATTAAGGAAATCAGTCTTGGCTTCCTGTTACTTTCTTTTATTACCTATTGTAGTTAAGGAGCAATGTTTGCCCAAATATAGGCAGTTGCATGCAGGGTTCCCCCTAAATTTTGGAGTAGAAGAAGAATTAAATGGAGTAGCCGGCAGAGGAATTTATAAAGGCACATAAAACATAAAGGATGCAAAACAAAGTATTAATTTATTTTTTTTATTTGGATCTGAGTAGCCGGTGCGGTCAGGATGACTAGGTGGCAATTTTTGCCAGTTGCCGGGGCTTACGAAGATCTCTGAGTTGTGGCTGGAAGATCTGAAAATAAATTGCCCTACTACCAGTCTCAGGGGATCATTTACAGGATAGGCATTAGAGTTTTAAAAGAGCAACCTTTTATCAGTGTTTCTCCAAGTAACTATTTTACAACAAGAATTACAACTTTACTTTCTCTAGGAGATGCTGTTGTGCCTGTGGCAAACTGTGGAAAAGAAAGGTTTCATGCTCACGAAAAAGAAAATATGAAACTTCGAGAATTCTTGGTTTACTGGCGAAACCATGGTGAGTGAGATATTGAGGCTCCAAACACATTTATATCATAATAAATATATTCATTTCAACTTAATAAGCAGAACTTCTGCAGTTAGAGCCAGGGCTTTTAATAGACCATTTTCGCATTGCAGATGCTGCTAACTTTAATGACAACTGATTCAGTTTTTGTTAAATAGTCAAAAAAATACTTCCAAGAGAGAGCAAGAAGTCACACCTTCAACAATACCCATAGTTGCGTGTAGAGTGTAAAATTACGTTGGTATTTTGGAATATTTAACTTCATATTGAGGCTAAGACTGCAAAAACTGAGGCCGTTGTCATTGAAGTTAGCGGCATCTGCAATGCGAAAATGGTCTATTTATAGAGCGTAAACTATATAAGTGGCAGTTACTCCCTTATAAAATACAACAACTTTTTTTTTAAAGACTTGTTTTGGCATGCATATTCTACTAAAATGATGATGGTGTAAGCATACCGTAACAAGTTTTATCTAAAACTCCATAAATTTGATTTTTTCAAGGCGGGCATTTAGAAGCACTTGAATTTTAGAATTTCAGTTACAACAATGAATTAACCCTTTGTATTTTCTTATTCACTTGCAGCAAATCAAAAAACTTGGCAATTTGATTTTAGTTTTCTTTCAAACTTTTGTTTTTAGTGCAATGTAGGGATTCAAGATGTCTTTACCTCAAGGACTGGCATTTCTGTAAGTAAGTTGGAAAATCATTTTTATGTGGCTTAGTGCCTATTATTTCCATTACCTTAAGTTACATATCTACTAAACATGTTTTATCTATGCTTACAAGTAATTTTAATGCAGCCACAAGCACTAGACTTTGATACTCTTATAATTTTCTATTGCGGAAACCTTAAGGAATGTGCATATTAGATACAGGGCTGTAGCAAGGGGAGGGGCCAGGGGGGCCTGTGCCCCCCAGTTTTTACTCCAACCTTTGTCACTAGTATTGCTTCACAGAAACTCTGAGAAAAAAAGGGAGTTATTCCACTAGTTTTAAACACTCTGAGTTTGTTTCAAATGGAATTTGAAACCCAGGAAATACGTGTGTATATAAACTAATTTTTAAAATTTTTTGGGGAGCATGCCCCCGGACCTTCCTAGAAGGCTCCTGCTTTTGATACTTGGTTGGGTCCCCCCCCCCCCCCCCAGTTTTTTAAGGCTTGCTACAGCCCTGTAGATGCCAACCCCAAACCTTTGAAAAGCGGGACACATTTTTATGAGTTCAGGCTTAAAAGTTGCTCCAATAGTCTGAAGACTATATCATTGTGCAGGTTGAAAGGCGAACTGTTAGTGTGTTCGATCTTAATTAGTGGGAGTTAAAGTCGTATTTGTGACACAAACTGACAAAAAGACAAGAATGAAGTCTGTTTTATTTTTTACTAAGTATTCAATATTTGTGGACTTAAAAAGCAGGAGATTTAAGCACCAAAGTGGGAGAGGCCAGAGACAGGGTAAAAAAGGATGGCAAGTCTCCCACCAAAAGTGGGAGAAGTGGGGGAAGTTCCAGGGGTTCTGGAACCCCCCTATTTTTAGCTAACATATATTATAAAATCATTTCTAACATAAAGAAATCAATTACTACAGCTGTATTTAAGCGGAATGTAAATGTTTCAAGCATTGTGTCAGTCAAAGAATACATTTAACGAAATTCACAGAAAATGGGCATGATTGGACTTATTAAGGGGGTATATAGTGTTCCTCCCGAAATTTATGGAAAATAGCAAAGTGGAACCCCCCCTTCAAAAAATCCTGGGTACGCCCCTGTGTTGTATTGAAAATATGTCCAAAAAGGCCAAAACAGCTATCTGTGGCTGCTAACATTTAGGCTTTAAGTTAATAATACTGACATATTCACTGGACCATAGTGCCCATTTGCAAAGCTTCAAGTTACCACTAGTTTACATGCCCTATCTATTTTTTTCATTATCTTTCTATTCCCAATTGCTGAGTAAAACTCTCTCTGCATTTTTTAACCATCAGTAAACCTCAATGATAACAGTGCAGTGAAAGCAATTGCAGAGAAAAATATAAAATGTACAGTACATGAAAAATCTAGCGATTTAGGATTTAAGGTTGGATGATGATACTGTAATCACAATTTAGTTTTTATTTTAAACTGTCATTCCTTAATGGTCCAAATGTCCTACCATCTGTTATTCAGTGTTACCACTAACTTCCCAATTGCATTTGATATTTTTGTTATAATTTCAATGCAATTTTCAAGCTGGCAACTCAAGAATGTATTTATAACCATAATGAATTCATTACATAAAAATATTACCAGTACTTTTTGCTTTTATTTTTATTGTATTTTTAAATCCTTTTAAGTTTGACTTAAAAATGTTGTATTATTTTTGTATTTTCATTATTTTTTAGATCAGATTGATTTTTCTTTTCTTGCAGGGAATTTCCAGAATATGAGGCCTACAAAGTTCCTCTGTGTTTTACATCAGACTGGTTAAATGAATACTGGGACCAGAAAAACGATGGTGACATGGATGATTACCGTTTTGTGTACATGGGGCCCAAAGGATCCTGGTAATGTGAACCTTACTCTTTACACTAAGCACCTAAAGACTGGCTGTTTGGGAAACAATGAGTTTTACTTTGTGAGACCCTCAATGTTCTCTGAGATAAAGATGAAAATATAACAATACATGGCTGTCAGTTCAGTTTTCAGTTCAGTTTATTGAAAACTTTGCAAATTTTACCGAAGATCTTGTAGACATGTCATCTGCAAATATACCAATGAATGCTAGTCTAAGGCAGATGCAATGTCTATTACATAAATAAAAAATCTATTATTAAAATTCTACTTAGTACATAATGATAAGCTTGGGTTTACAAAGAATTATAATACATTTATCTAATACCTATGTAATATAGTGGAGATAGACTGAAAAGATTCAATTAGATACAATAAAAAGCACTGAGCAGTGTTCTCGCCAGGTCCTGAAAGTAGGAAGGGCGCTTCATTTGCATAACAATAGAACAAGTAAGAACAGAAGCCAGAAATTGTCCTTGAAACTGTTTGCCAAGGAACGTAAGTTACGTTTTCTGTGCATTTAGAAATAATGTTAAAGTGCTCTCGGGTTTTGAACTTTGCTAGGAAAATTTTAAAATTAAAACTTAAAACGTTTAAACTAATGTCAATGTTATAGTTTTTCTTGAAAACACCGTTCTTTTTTATTTTATTTTCATTCATCCAGAAACAGGGTTGGTCGGGTCCATGCTTCGAAAAATTAATTTGGTCTGGCCTTATTGATTTTTGCCAACAAATTGAAATTCAGGTACTGTAGCTACACAAAATGACATAAAATCAGCAAGGAAACCCAAAAGAAGCTGAAGATTTATTGACATGAATCATCTTAACTAAATACTACATTAACCCTTTCAGTCCCAGTGAGGTATCCACATCCAACTTCTCTTTACAAAACACCTACAAAGTACAACATTTGGTCATGAGAAAATGAGAACTGATCAAACAGAGCAAACTACTGAAGATTAAAAGTAAAATTCTCTAAACTTGTTCAATGAAAAGTATGGTATCCAGTTGAGAGAATTTAATAATACCACTGGGAATGAAAGGCTTATAATTGATTATAAACAGCTAGACTACAACATGGCAGGGTCAATAAACTAAGAATGAAAAGTTGAATTAAGAATTAATGACTATTTAAATTCAGTTTGTATGCAAACACCAAAGTATGAAGACAGTGAAATGCCAAAGCAAAAAGTGGCTGCCATTTGTAAGTCCTTCACAACTCTCTGAAAAAACTCAGTGCTGTAACAGTTTGGACCACATTGTCAACTTTGTCGTTAACAGACCTCAGTTAATATATGACTTAAAAACTTCATAAGGGATTTTTGGGCAGCCATGATTTGCTTCAGTGTAGAGAGTGAGACCACTTCACCTTCAGAAGCACATTCATTTTCAGCATCAGGTTTCCCACATTGAAAACTTTTTTGACTCCAGCCATTAGGTGCTCTGATTTTCCACCTTTCTCAAAATTGACATCAGCTTTTAAAAAAATGCCTAATTAGATAACAATTGGCAGTTTTGTGCAGTAACTTGTACAGAGGGATAATGGCAAAGCTCCCTGATTTAATTCACTTTAAAATGTTGACTTGATTTTGAGAACTGCAATTTACTTATTAACAGAATAACTGCAAACTCTGCCAAAGTGTTTCTATTATATGAGCTCAGCAGAGATATAAAGTCATGGACAGGTACAATAAATTATATGTGTTACTCAGTGTCAATTTCTTTTCTGCCACCAGCTCAAGTAGTTGCAGCTTTGACCGGCTAAAGTCCCCAACAGGGTAAGTACATTATTCTATATTTATGCTAACCCAATTTTTGTTCTAATCATTGTTTTTAGCAACAAATTAATTTTAGAGAATTTTTTTTCTAATAAGCCACCAAGGTATTTCCATTATTATGTTTGTGTACAAACAGCAACAAGATGTGAAATTAATTTAACTGTCAGTGATAATTATATTTTTGTCAATTATTGTCAAATTTATATTGAATTAAAAATTTTGTGGGCTTCAGTATAATTTTTGTTCCTCACTCTGGAGTATATTTGTATGGAATGAGTCACTTAATAACAAATTAAACCATAAGCTTGTGAGTTTTATGTACATAACAGTATAACTTTGCAAGGAATTTGCTTTTTACCTATGTAGAAATTTTTTGGCCACACAAGTACACTAGATTTTCTTTTAGCAAATTTCTACTTCAGGATTTCCGATTTGATAAATCTGCACAAGTCAGTAGGCAAAGATTGAAGGAATAACACCAGTGTATGTAATGTTAAGTTTCCCATAGGTTGTCCTTACAGGTTATTAACAAAAAGTGTTTGATGCAATCCATGTGTTATATCTAATTTCATAAATAAATTAGTGGAACTAGATCCAGGGCTTGAGCTGTGCCGTACTGTTGTTTCATACAAAGTCATGTACATATACCTCAATTTGTTAAATCATTCAGTTGATCTGGGCCTTGCAATGAGGTGAAAGTTACACACTATTGTAATATTTGGGTGCACCTGCAGTCATTCATATGAATCAAATTGAAACTGGGAATCCTCACACACTAAGCAACTTAACTAATCATGAGACTGCTACATTGCCAGCGTGGTTGTACCTGATGGTGATATGGTCAGCACTCCTGACTAGAATACAGGGAAACGTGGGTTTAATTGCTGTTCAGGACATATACAGTACCAATTTTTTGCAACGAGTGTATTTATTTATTCATTAGTTATTGGTTGTGCTAGTTCTGGCATGAATGCAGTCTACAACAGATGCTCTTGTTGTTTTTCAGTTTAAATTGTCCATGCACTGCCATCTTAATAATTATGAATGGGGTACAGTAGTGCCCAATCCCCCTTCAGGACAAATTCAATTACAATAGGTAATTAGGGGTTGGACACTAGATCCTAGACATGTTAAAAATCGTGGTACACAAGAAAATTAAATTTTAACAATTAAAGAAAATGTTTTGGATGAGCTTTGTGCATTGAATAATCAAATAGGAGCTGTAAATGTGGACCCAAGGTAAGAGAAAAAATGAATATTTTAGATTTAAATAGTTTTGCACAGTTGTGGATCTCTTTAACATTTTGTTGTAATGTGTAGGGTGTTCGCTTCCAATGATCAGGTAGCTGGTATGTCATCTGGAATGGCGGTCGCCAATACAGGATCATTGCCAGATTTAACAAATCTTCACATGAACCCATCGCCTCTGCAAACGCCTATAGATGCAGAGGATTCTCCATATAACCAAACATCACAGCAGTTTCCAAGATCACAACACATCAAGCGACACAACTATAGTGGACCAACCTTGAACAAATTTCAGCATCAGGTTCAGTTCGACCCAAACTTCTCACCTCTAGAAAACAGGGTACAGTTTCAGTATTATCAACAAGATCCAAGTTCAAATTTGGACAAACTAGGTAATGCTGCATGTTCAACAGCATCCCCCACCATGTCACCTACTGTGTCAACAGTGCCAGCCGAGTTCAATAATTTTCCAACAACACCACTGTTACCATTATCTGAAGCATATATGAAGCAACAGCAAAACAATGCTGCCGCTGCTCTGCAGCAACAACTAAAACAGTTCACAATGCAATCACTCAACACTCCCAGTAGCTCGGCAGCCCAGTTGCCGATTCAATCACTGTTCTCTCAGGGACAAGGTCTTTATGGACCAAACACTATAATGGGTCAGTATGCAAATCCGAACTTGCCAAATGTCATAGTTACCGGCACAGAAGAAGATGTTGATAGAGGCGGAGACTTTGCTAAAGACATTGGTAGTGCTATCGGAGGTGTAGAAAGTGATCTTTACAGTCCAGATTTAAAATTTGACCCTTTAGACCTTGAAAGTTTGCGAATGCTGTCAGGGACAGAGCCAGTAACAGATTCGGCGACAGAAGAAAGTTTGAGGATGGACAGACTCGGGTAAGTCATGTATAATCTAACATCCCTTGATATCATATTACCATCTGGTTAGCATTGTTGGTAAGGTACCAGTCTGTTGTGCAGGAGGCTTGGGTTTGATTCCCGGCCAAAACAACACTCAGGGTCTTGAATTAATTGAGAAGAAAGTGCTTCCTTTGCTCTAACATCTGCAAGTGGTTAGACTTTTGTGTCTTTTCGTATAAGGACGTTAAATCGTAGGCAGTTGGAGACGTCTGTGTTTATATCTGTCTGTCCTGTGAAAGGTTTCCATCCACCTTTGAGTGGTAAAAATGGTGTCGCCAATTAGTAGGCCTTTGGCCAGCTAAATGAGGCTTAACACCTAAATAATGTTATTATTATTTGATATAAACCAATTGCAATTCTGAGCTGGTGATTCCACGTTATATTGCCTGCTAGTTGGGAGAAATTATATTCCATATTGGCGGTTCCACGGAGCCAATATAAGAAATATATTTTCTCCCAACACCTGCAATATAATGTGGAAGTTCCAGTGCAGAATTACAGTTAGTTTTGTATTGCAATTCTTTCAATTTTTTAATATGCTTAAAGAATTCTGAGTCAGTGATCATGTCTCTCCCCCTGACCAAAATGTTAAGTGTATGACATTGCTGAATAATTTTCTTATTTGTCATCAGTTTCTAGACGTACACGTATCTGAATGCTGCACTCAAATTCCCCAGATTGCATGAACAAAGGTGCAGCTACAGATTTTTGACAACTTCAACTCGCTTGTACTTGTCAACTTCATTAGTTTATTCTTTTACTTTCGCATTCCACTCTCATTTCAGATTACAGTAATTTTTTTCCAAGTTATTCCACTTTCATTGAAACCTATCTGATTTCTTCAACATTTTGTTCAAAAAACCCAATGTACTTTTCAGTGCGAATTACCGCATGCACAAAAGGCTTTTTTTTACATTTGTAGGTTGGGTTAAATTTGTTGAACCTCTTGTTCTTCCCCACTTATTGGCAAAATCATGTGACATTGTGCAGTTGGCGGACTTTTTTGGCTACAGTTTGTTTAGATCTGAAAAAGCAATGAAGCAAACTGTACATTATTTGTTAGGGGTGAAAAGCTAAAGATTGAGCTATCTCTGGCAAGCCGGGTGAGGTCGTTTGAGAAAAAAATGGAACATTTCAAATCCATTTTGCTAGAACATTGTATTCTGGACAGCAGGCTGTTCAGTTGCCCAAGTTATACTTTGTGTTTGCATACATGTCTAATGACTGAAAAATGTAACCTACATTAAGTAAACTTTCGTCTGAAATGGCTCATAGTTTGTTAACCCTTGTCCTGCTAAAAGCGATTTCATATAAATTAAACTTGTCTTAACTTTTGAACCTGTTGATGAAACCTTTTTAAATGACCATTCATTTTTTTTGTCTTTGCAAGTATAATCTAGAAACGCCAATGGTTTTGACTAATTCTGAAGTTTCTATTTTCTAAAAAAATTAAAATTTTTGGCTTTCAAAAGTCTAGCATGTAAAGGGTTAATTTTTGGATAAGTTACGCGTGCTCTTGGAATTATTGTTAAATGTACCAAATATGAAGGGTCTATCGCCAATGTAAGTTAAACAGGTCATTAAATTGTTACTAAAGGATTTATTATGTTGTGTTTTACTAACAGCATGTGATTAAAATATCCAGCGAAACAGACAAATTTTGAAACAATTAGCACTTTGACAAAAACCACTTAGTAATCTCGTACGTGCGTACCTCTGCAAAGATCCTGGCTACGTGCCTGGAGAACACATTGTTTCTATGGTAACGCTATCAAAAGAAACTGACACTGTAAAAAATGGAAATGTTAGATCCTTTCTGTAAAACTTGAGTAGACACTTATTTGAACCTAAAAATATACCCCAGGTCCTTTCTTTATTTTCCTTAACAAGTAGCCTGCTACCATAGGTCTCTGCCAATGGTAGGCAATATTAATTTTGATCTTTACCTAAACCAATTACCATACAGTACCAGATGCTCTCAAAATATTATCTAAGACATTTGGAGTGAATGTCACAGAAAATGCTAGGTCTGTTTCCATGCAACTTCGTAAAAAATATTTATGAAATTTGGATGAACCCCCAGCTTTAAGTTTAAGAAAACTGAAAACCTCTTCATCGTTTATTCTTTAAATGTGTGTTTATATCCAGACTGTCGCGATCTTCTATAGAACTCTTGGTTGAAATTGTTTTTAGGGCTTCCGTTGGTATTAAAAGTCTATGTTTTGTTTTTGGCAGATTTAAGGCCTTAAAAAAAGCCTTTAAAGGGGTGAGGGTCGGTCTAGGGAAACAAAATTGTCATTTCTGAAAATTAGCGGAAGTCTTTTGTGCTGCAGGTTTTCAATGAAATGATAAGATGCGTAAAACATTGGCACCAAGTGCAAATCGCCACTGCAGCAGACCAAAGAAAGATGGATTGATAATGGAGCCCTAGTCAGCCGAGCTTGTATTATATGTAAAATCGTCCAGAAGATTGTGAAGCAGGCTGGGCAGTTTAAGCTGAATTAAGAAGTTTTTATGCCTACGTATGCAAACTTGTGAACAGAAAAGGGATTTAATGCCCTCATATGGTAACTTATTTTTAATAATTGTAATATAAATAACTGGTTACTTTAACATGTAAAGTACAAGATAGTCTCAGTTCCCATTGTTGAATTATATGAGGAGTTGTATTCACAAGTATACAATAGATACAAACCATATGATAAGCAGTACTTATCTTACAGTAAGATAAATGTAAAGATACAGCTTAAAAGTGTGTTTTCATGCAAGGTTATAATTGCTGGAGACAAGAAATCGAGCAGACATTTTGAATAACAGAATGTACATGTAGTCTTCGTGCAACTGTAGGTAGTTACAAATTGTTTAAGCCTCTCAGTCCTGATCAGTTATCAACACTCAAATTCTCCTCACATAACACATACAAAGTAAGACATTTGGTCATGAGAAAATGAGAATTGATCAATATAGCTAATAATACAGTCTATTAACCCTTTCAGTCCCAGTCAGTTATCAACTCCCAAATTCTCCTTCCATAACACTTACAAAGTTAGACATTTGGTCATGAGAAAATGAGAATTGATCAGTATAGCTAATACAGTCTATTAAGCCTCTCAGTCCCGATCAGTTATCAACACTCAAATTCTCCTTACATAACACATACATAGTAAGACATTTGGTCATGAGAAAATGAGAATTGATCAGTATAGCTAATACAGTCTATTAAGCCTCTCAGTCCCGATCAGT
>JAOBAY020063430.1:0-12594 GCA_025331085.2 Zoanthus sociatus
CCCCACCCCACCACACACCCCCCCCCCCCCGCCCCCCCACCCCCCCCCCCCCCCCCCCCCCCCCCCCCCCCACCCCCCCCCCCCCCCCCCCCCCCCAAGGATAATCCAAAGCGCAATCCAAAACGAAAAGACAAACAAAATATCAAAAAGGAAAGAAAAAAACAGGGTTATACTTTAACACTTTTGTCATAAACGTTTGTGAAATTCGAGAGATTAACAAACGGAACGGGGGTGCGGCCGGGGATTGATGATAAAAAGAAATCACATTTCCCCGAGCCTGAGAGTCCTAGTTATGTAACAGTGAAACAACAAGACATCCCACTAAATACACTTAATGTATGGTCTCGAGGGAAATAACTTTGTTTTCCCAAGAGTCTCGGTGTTTCCCGACACGAATTGAGAGAAACATCAGGACTCGAGAGAAAAAAAAAACTAACTAGTTAACCCTTAATGTACAATCATAAAGTCAAAAAAAAAAGTTTATATACATGAATATTTATAGTTTGATTAGGGGTACCTGACCGGATATTTCTCGTTTTGTTGAGTGAAAGTCTTGATGTATAACAAAATATTTTCTAGAATGATGTAAAAGATGATAAGTGTGACTTGTTGTAAATAGTTTGTCGATTGTTTATGCTACTTTTTTACTACTTATTTCTTAGGTTCATACTAAGAAACTAAAAAGTTTTTGACCAACATATATACCAAGCATCAGTAGATCTACTTAGCCATGATTGAAACCATGAGTTGATCAACTGGTCAAGGTTTAATCTATATAAAATCATAAGTAGCCTTACCTGCCCAAATGCATTTTGTCCTTGTGCTAAAAACGTCCCACCTAAACCTTGGGCCTGATTGAATGCTCCCATGCCTGCTTGTCGGGCCTGGTTGAAGGCGCCCATTCCGGTTTGCCGAGCCTGGTTAAATGCTCCCATACCCATCTGCTGTGCCTGGCCTGTAAAACGTTGCAGTTTATTTCAGTTTCAAAGCAGATATCGGACAAAAGATGAAACTGCTATTTATTTGCTTGACACTATTTACCTTTTCTTTCAAATATTTTAGTTTTTAACTGGATTGAGCCCCACGACCATTTTATCGAAATGTTTTAGTAAACCATTTTTTTACGAGTTACTTTGAACCCATTACATGATCACAATGAAGAAATTGTTAACCAAGTTTTCCCATTGAACATTAAATGGGTTTCGTTAAACCATCATATTCATTGCCACTATAAATTGCTGCACAATAACTATCATATATCATCTCATATCCAACGCGCGCTCTTGGAGTAATGGTTAAACAATGAATCTTATCTGCTTGCCACTGACAAGTCACGATATTTTGGTCAACCTAGTCCAACAATTCTTCAATATCAAACTAATGCAAAATATACAATTGATGATTAACACATCATCATCATCAATATTACATCACCTAAGTTTAAAGCACATTGTTCAAGCGTATTGTACAGAGAATGATACATGTTTTATTAAATGAAATACAAACCGCTAGATATATGAGTGACAATATATATTTTTTAACTTTGACTAGAGCAAAATTTCTAAGTATACGTATACACTCAAGTGCTTTCCTAACATCCTTTTTGGACAGTTTGTGGTCGGTAAAAGCGGATATACAGAAGAAGAGGTTTTACCAAGGAGAAGCGCTTACGGCTTAGCGTTAAAGCCATTTTATAACAGGGATAGTATAGCAGTAGCAACAGCCAATTTAGTTTCGAGCGAGACAAAAGGTTAAAATCGTTTCTCATCTCAAAGAAAAAAGAAAAGGATTAGATTTTCAAAAGGATGAAATAGCTTACCCAGCGCGCCTTGTCCTTGTCTTACCAATCCCTGTCCAGTCTGCTTAGCCTTGTCTAAGGCTCCCATTCCAGCTTGTTTGGCTTTGTTTACCGCTGACATGCCCGTGTTCTTTAGAGTGTTGCCCATATTCTGAGCCTGCGATGCTGCATCTTTTCCCAGTTTCTCAGCCTGGCTCGCCGCATCTTCAACCATAGATTTACCTTTCTCAATCTTTAAAGGATAACACATCAATATGGTTTTGTAATTTTAAATTCTACTAAAACAAAACGCAATTTCTTTTTAAATGTAGCTTTTTATAGTAGACGATTATTTATGCGGCGTTATTTTATCAGGTCATGTTAGTACAACCGTTCCATTTCTTAGCCCTTTGCACGGGAACATGAATTCATGAAATATTTTTTCCCTTTGTTTGCTCTTTTTTCCCCCCTTTTTTTAATCGTTTTGACACGCAGATACTCCGTAGGGGTAGCAGTGAGTTATAGCTGGGACTTTCTCATTTGCATAAAGATCGTTCGAAACAATAGCATTGAATCATTGCACCTGCTTTGTGCGGTTGGTTTGTGTATAAAGTGTCCCTGATCCGCGATGTTTATTAGTTTATAGAAACTTGTTCTCGTTTAGTTCTATTTACCGTTTAAACAATCTTGAGTTCAGTTCTTTGACTGGTTTAGGGAAATGTTTTTTTGCTATTATTAATGCATATTATTTGTTTAAAACTGAGAAAAGCAGAAGAAATCTGGGATAACACTTCACTCTTTGACACGAGTACACTGTGGAAGATGTTAGCTTTAGACTGAACTGTAGTTCTTCTTGTGCATAGTATCTGTGAGTCGTTTTAATTTAACTTCTTACCCGTTCACTTTCATCTTCGCGCTCCCTGTCCTCTTTTTAATTTTGTTTTTCTTACGCACTTTTGGTTGACTATTTAGTTCGCACAGTAATTCCTATAACATTACATATGGTAATTTTTTCTACTCATACTTTGTATCTTCACTTCGGCAAACGACTAATGTCCAAAACATTAGTTTTTTTTTGTTTTCTTTTTCGACGTTTACTATTTTTTCCTTTAAGTTTCTCCGTTTGAAGAATGTAGTTGTACGAAAAGAAAAGACAATGATATAGTATATGTTGGAGATTTTAAGATCATTATACATTTTAAAGTCAGTATCGAACAATTTAATACTTTTTTTTATATTTTAACATCACTTACTGCAATTTTAACAGTATTAACAACGATAGTATACTGCTTAAAAACTGTATCTCACCTCATTTTTGAATCGGCTATTTGCCATAATTCACCAGTTTCAAAATGGTTAAAATTAAGGTAAAGTTAATAAATTTTTTTCCAAAGCCGTTTTTTTGAGCATTTTTGTTCATCTTTATGGTAAAACTCATACAACGGTTTTGTTGTCTTGGATCAATTGTTCACAAAAATCATGACCCAGTGGTTTTACTTCTGTGCAAAATGTTCCTGATAAATTGTGAGGTAAATACCCAATGAAATGTTTTAAAACGAGCAACCCATAATAAGTTTAGCCGATGCAAGGTTTCAAGTTTTAATCCATTTCCATCCTTGCCATCCGTAGCAATAAATGACAGGAAAAAGAATAAGCGTTATAATATAGTCTTAAATAACAAACCTGGACCAATATTTGCGGAATTCATTTTAAAAAGGTGCTAATCTTACCTCTCTCTCTACTTCTTCTCTAATCTTCTCAAACTGTTCCTTTCCTTGATTAAACACTGTTATAGCGGTTTTCTGGATTTCATCTATGTACCTGTTAATGATGGGCCTTGCTTTATCAACAAAAGCCTTCACTTTTGTACTGTTAACGTTGTCAAGTAAGCCTTTAACATCGGCGTTGTCGTAACTAACAATGGATGACATCTCTCCTCCCACATCTCTCGCAATCCCTTTTATTTCTTTGAATATAGTTTCTTCCATCATTTTGAGACCTTTCATTGCATATTCCTTGCCCTTGTTGAAATAGCCTAAGAGTATTTAAAAATAACATCACTTAGTAAATAAATACAATACAAACTTTATTATTATCTTGACTGAATACGCGCAATGCTGTTTTGATATAAAATTGTTAAACTCAAAAGCAAAAACAGTAGCTTTCCTTCTCAATAAGCTTACCTCCTTTTCTACTTTGTTAATTAGTAAACGCATTCAGCTTCTTAGTAGATTTTGTTGCTATTATTTAAATGTAAAAATAGTCTTCAGTTATCTCAAATTGGCACTTGGCTCAGTTTGAATACCCTCATCCCTTGCGGTCTACGTTCACGTGTAGTCTACACATTTTCGTGTGCAGGATGTAACGCCTGTTACGTTAACACGTGTGAAACTAAATCATATTTACACTAAATAAAGCCCCTCATATTTACACTGAATATATTGCTGTTTCTGATAAATGTTGTTCTTTGAACGACATTTATAGTTCTTAGACCGTCGTCTGGTTAGCCTAGTTTGTTAGGTGTCAGTCTATCGTGCGGGAGATTCGGGTTCGATTTCTGGCTGGACCAACACTCAGGGTCTTAAAATGATTGAGTAGAAGGTGCTGCCTTTGTTATAACATCAGCAAATGGTTAGACGTTTGCGTCTACTTGGGACCAGTCTCCCGACCCTCTATTGGGGGGCATCTATTGTAAGAGTAGGGTGGTGATCCTGACGTTGTGTGGTCTGTCTCTTCTAATCTACTGAGAGCATTATTAATATGTAAAAATATTTGTGAGCCGCTGTAGCGGACGATCTAAGTCTCTCAACTGACAGCTCTGTAATTGTTTGTAAAGCGCATTTATATGGATAAATGCGCTATTTAAATCTATTCAATTATAATAATTATTATTAGATTTTCAACCTTGAATATTGCGTATCTAGCGTTCTGATTGGTTCACTCAATCTTGGGTATCAGCTCATATACCGAATGACCATTATATGGAAACTAACTGTGTACAGTGTTGCCAAGCTGAAAAATGTCAGAATAAAATTTTGTTGTCATTTTCAAGTATTGAAGGGTTTGGAAAGCTCATGAAATTCAATAAAAGAACTTTTCCATTCACGCTTGTTTTGTAGCTAACTCGGCGCTATCTACCATCTCATGTCTAACGCGCGGTCTTGGAATAATTGTTAATTATTTGGGTTCTTGTTGTTGCAGCATCCTATCTCAAGCCTCGACTCAAACGAAACTCAGTTAAATCCTCTCTAATTGCTCTTATCCTTTAATGGGACTTGACAAGCTTGATTCAGGGATCCTTATCCATGAATGGGCAAAATTCTGGTTAAAGAAAATTAACATTTTCTGTCTCATTCACAGTGCCAACGAACAGTTCTTCGTCACGGACAAGGTTTAAGCCTTCTACACCCTTTATGATGAGCTCAGGCACAAAGGGTCAAAACATCAAACAAAATAACAAATTTTCTGAAAAAACTGAGCATTTCATCGCACACTGGCGCTTAGCTTGCTAAAGCAAAACACAAAAAAGGTGTTATATATGTCATGTGATTAACAGTCATCACCTGCGATGAAAATTGGTTTTTAGACGACAGTGACATTTATAAAGAATCGGAGAAGAGAATTAAATTTTCTGCAAAAACAACTATTATTCTGGGAAAAGCAATACTAATATGTCAGAACGCTCGATCGAGAATAGGATTGTGTGGAATGCTTCTGGTGCATGATGGGTGGCTGATTTTGGATAGAGAGGAGCCATTTAAACACAAAGTACTGGAGAAAGTTAAAGTCCCTATATCGCTTTTTTTTAATCTTAAAATGAAAACTATGGTCCTTTATGAACTCAGAATTCGAATAACGGAAGAAAAATTCCGAACCAAAGTATGCTTTTTATTCAAAAGAAGAAAAAAAGGGACTGGTACCTGTGACGTCAGAGTAGGCAAGCATCTTTCGTTCTCATTAGTGTTTCACAAGGAAAAACGCGACAATTAAAATACTTAAAACTGAATTTCTCTGTTTCTCGCTGTGCTTTAAACCGTAAACAAAAAAAGTATTTTAATTGTCGTGTTTTTCGATATAGGGACTTTAAGGAAAAAAGATAATAGAGACGCCCTCTTTAAATATGAAAGACAGATTGCTTATACAATCATACACATTAAATGATGTTGATAAGCTTTGATTCCTGGTGAGGACCATGTTGCCCCATGCAAGGTATTAGATTCAAAATAGAAAAATAACTAGCGGTAAACTAGTTACTCCGACGAAGGACTAACGTCCGAAACTTCAGTAAGTATTCTCTCTTTTACGGTGTAGAATTTACATTTTTATTAGTAAAAGGTATTAGATTCTACTTCAGTGGTGTCTAGGTTTCAAAAAGGGCAAGATTTCAATTGTTTGCAAGATTCCGGATTTCTAGAGCTAAATTCTGGAATCCAAAGACTAGGATTTACGATTCTACAAGAAAATATTTCTTGAATTCTGGAATCCGGATTACTTTACATAGGTAGAACAATGATACAAATATTTCTCCAACTTCACTTACTCAAAATATATTTAAAGTTTTTCTATTTTCTTAGTATTTACAGTAAGCTATCAATTGCAAACTGTCAATTTAAATTTCTTGGGAAGTACACATAGTCTCGTTGTAATGTACAACTACAGTCTCTTTTGTATTTTATTTCGTAGCAAAAGTAAATATTTTTGGAAGCTTTCACTTACTCATAGCAAGTTTGTAGTATTTTCCTTTTATTTGGGTTTTGTAAAACTTTTTGGCTCTTCCGATATAGGGCTGCACCTGGAAAAAAAGGTTCTGTTAGTAATTTGCTTTTTCAGCAGTGCCAAACTCTTGATTAGACTTGGTTTTTGCAGCCGTCCATGGATGTATGTATACGATCGGAATTGCACACTTCTCTTACTTTATAAAGGAATTTATGTCACGCGAAACATGCTACATAAGCAAGAACAAAAATTAATGATGGCGTTTTTACCATAAATTTTAGGGTTAAAAATATGGAGCTCATTTACCTTCTTGTAGAAATCTTTTGCCTGCAAATGAAAAATATTCAATATTAAAAGCGTTCAAGGGAAATACAAATAAACAAACAAAACAAACGTTTTTAATCTTAAATGATGTTGAGATTGTTGAGTTTATTGCTAATTTTATTGTCATTTAGCTTTTGTTGAAAGTGAGTTAGTGCGTAGTAGTGCGAAGGAACAGTGAGTGTGTGGTACGTGGGGAAAGGTGCTGTAGTCTTATATTTATTTGTTAAATTTGATATGGGGAGAGGCGTCCTTCAGAATTATACACTGATGCAGGATGGGAGAGAGGCTTAGGTTGGTGGGTGAGTGTGTAATTTTTTCTATAATATTTTTAGAATTAAAATATATCTTAAATTTTTATTTGACACGTTCACTTTTAAATAGGTTTGTTTTTACAGTTCTTTAGTTGAATCGAGTATAACAAATTATTGTCATTTTCAAATACGAATTATATATAAAAGGCAGCTTGAAAACAAAATTTAAGTGGGCTCCTCTTATGAGATTAATCATTTCAATTCAAATAAAATACTCGACGGACAAAGAACCTGTATAGTGAACTCGTGTAATGCGATTGGAATCAAGAAAAAGCTGCCTTATAAAAGTTACAAGAACATATTACCTTATTTACTAAGTCAGTACCAGTCTTCTGAGCGTCACCCACGGCACCCATTCCTTGTTTCTGGAGATCAGTTGCCAGTCCCCTACCTTGATTCTGTAGACCGCTGACAGCCCCCGTGCCTGCGAAATGAGATGGTACATATTGTATTGTTTTGCATTGTATTGTATTACAATTGTACAATACAATGCCAAAAATATATGTACAATATTTGGTGAGGTTTTAATAACGATTGTAATATTAATGGGGTTTTTTTTAAAGAAAAAGATAAATAATTATATTTCTCTCTTTACAAAAGCTAGATAGCTGAGCTAAATTATCTAGGGTTTCTGTTGTGTTAAGCGGATGAGAGTTATTGACTCCCCCTGGACGGGACACTAATTCATCGCAGGTTAGCTCCCAGCAAACGCTGGTACTCATTTACCTACCGAGGAAAGATGGGAAGCTGAGTTGGCAGGCGCGGATCCATACCAGTTTCCACCGTTTTACGGAAATCGGTCAGAATTTTCATATAATAATAAAATAATGAATAGATATGTATATATTTTCAATAAAAGTAAACTGCAAATTGAATCTCAAAAATTTATTTATTTAACTTTTTTTTGCCAATTACTGGAAACAGACAAGGCTTCATCCAAGGAGAATGGAACTAGCTAGCAAATATATCGTCTGACTGACACAAAAAGCCAGGAAAGGTCATTTTAAGTAGTTGAAGATGAAACAATTTCCCTGGGAAACATGCCTCCGGAACACCCTACAACCTTGCGCCTCTTCGTTTTACAGTAAATCCGTCAGCACTTTTCCTAGATCCGCGCCTGGTTGGCTTAGGCGGAAAATAAGTTCACATAAATATTCAAATCTTGGCAGAGCGGGGATGGAATTGGGAACCTTGTGGTTGGAAGGCAGAGATCTTACCAACTGCGCCAACCACGCCAATGACAATGTTTGGTGGTAAAGAAAATCACATAAACATTCAAACCTCGGCAGAACCGGGATCGAACTGGGCCTCTTGTTGTCGGAAGGCAGAGATCTTACCAACTGCGCCAATCACGCCAATAACAATGTTTGGTGGTAAAGAAAATCACATAAACATTCAAACCTCGGCAGAACCGGGATCGAATTGGGGCACTTGTCGGAAGGGAAAGATCTTACAACTGAGCCAACCATATCGCCCTCTCCTTACAGTACTTAGCATAAACACAATGATAAACTCAAGAAGATTTCTTTATTGCCTAACCGCCGCCTGGTTTAGAAGCCAGTCTTCCATTGAAAAGGTTCGCTTCGATTGGCGGATCAACAGTGAGGGTCTTAACTAACTAAAGAAACAGTGCGAGCTGAATGGAAAGTAACGGTCCCTGTGTTGTGTGGTCTGCCTATTCCATTCAGGAAAAACATGGAACAAATTTAAAATTTTTGTGAAATAATATTTGAATATTACTCAAACCATATCTTTTCTTTATAAACATATCAAATAATACATTTTGGGAGACCTATGACGTAATATGTAGCCGAAGAATAGTGTGAAAAGTTGTTGAATAAGGTTACTGTTGACCTCCAGTTATTGAATCCTATACCCGCTGGTCACTATGACCAAAGGTTACTAATCGTTGATATAACCCTGGAGCAAATGAAATTGAAAGTTGCATTGATTTACGAACTCAAAACTGAAGAAATTATTTTTGTGTACTTCTTAAATTTTTAAATACCTTTAACTCTACTAAAGTGCCTACTAAGTCTAGGCATCTTACCTCCTTTCGCTTTTCTTCAATATATAATCATTATGTACTCGCGACGTGTTAATTTTTGGGCAATGTATTAGTTCAAGGTTGTTAATAACAATGTAATACAGGAGAGTAAGACAAAAATACTTATGTTGTTCAAATATACACATGTAAACAATATACATGAAGCTCAAAACTGATGAAGATGCTTCGGCAAGAATTTCAATTGTTCAAAATGTTTTTTCCATTTTTTTCCCCGGAGCAGTTAGTGTTTTTAGAAAAAAGAATTTCTGTTTTTAACTTCAGATACTGTGGTAGTTCTTAAATCTAATATCCTTTAGACAAATCTAGAATTATGAGAGGCAACTATATGTCATACTTGCATGAAGTATTTACCTATAGTCTGACGTTACAAACCTTGTCCCTGTAACTGGTTCACTAAACCCATTCCTTTTCCTTGCAGTTGATTCGCCATTCCCAATCCTTGACCTTGAAGTTGATTAGCTAGACCCAGGCCTTGACCTTGAAGTTGGTTAACCATCCCCATTCCCTGACCTTGCGCCTGACCGAGCATTCCTGTGCCCAAACCTTGTAGTTTATTCACGGCTCCTAACCCTTGACCTTGCAACTGATTAAATGCACCGAGGCCTTGCCCTTGTAACTGAGGAAAATATTAGAGTTGTTCTTACTTTAGCTAAGAAATTTACGCGACTGTTCCCATGACAATTCTCTTGAGAAACAAGAAATATTACTTACATGATCAGCGCCCATCAATAGATCAAATTTGGTATAAATATATTAAAATTCAGCTTGGGTCTGAGGCTAAGGAGAATAAAAAATAGAATTAAATTACTCATTCGCCAATGTCTACTGGAATTTCTTTTGTTTTATTCTCTTAAACTGCGGACCTAAGCTGAATTTTAATATATCGAGATTGATCAGTTAAATGCAGTCATGTGATAATTTAAGGGTTTTTCGAGACTTGTCAAGAACAGATAGTTGCGTGTTACAATCTTAGATTTTTCAAGTATAGCAATTACATTTTATTCTGAGTCGTTTTACTAAAATCAATATGAAAAAATCCATTTTGCATTTGAAAGTGAAAGAAATCTAGAAAAATAAAAGTAAAAACAACATTATGTTGATAACAGTCTTTAACCAAAAAATTTGGCAATCAATGCCCAGAAGGAAAAAGCAAAAGCCGCTGCCCGTCCCAAGGCGGAAGAGGCGGTGGAGGAAATGCTACTCCAGCAGCTGTTGCCTGCGCCGCCGGTCGCTGAAGAGACCGTTGAGGATAAAGCCCACCAGCAAGCTTCCTTTGAAAGAACTAAAAAGAAATTGCGTCAGCGGCTCCGGGCCGGAGAGTTTGATGATAAAAGTATTGAAATAGTGGTGCCGCCAACTAGCGAGAGTTGGTCCGCTTTTCCTTTCGATTTTTCCTTTAAAGATGGTTTCACCTCGGAGAGTATGGAAGGCATGAACGAAATGCTAAAGCACTTGCGCGGCTTGTTTGGAAAAACTCAAGGAAACCAACGCAGTCACTTAACGGTAGCAGAGGCCCGTCGAGTGCTGCTACCGGTTATGCTGGAAAAATTGCTGGATATGAAAAAGCTCACCCAAGCCGCCTTGGAGCAAACAGAAAATTTAGGGATTGTCTTTTTTGACGAGATCGATAAAATTATTTCACGCCCCGGCCCCACTCAAGGGGCAGCAGTTTCCAGAGAAGGAGTGCAGCGTGATATTCTGCCTTTAGTGGAAGGCTGTGCGGTGAACACCAAGTACGGTATGGTTAAAACCGACCATATTCTTTTTATTGCCGCTGGCGCCTTCCACTCTTCTTCTCCCTCAGAGCTCATTCCGGAGCTCCAGGGCCGCTTCCCAATTCGAGTTCAACTGAGCGCGCTCTCCGCCCAAGATTTAGAACACATCCTCACCAAGCCGAAAAAAGCTTTAGTTAAACAATATCAAGCCCTCATGAAAACGGACGGCTGCACCCTTTCTTTTGACCCTGAGGCGCTCAGCGAGCTTGCTCGTTTGGCAAGTGAAGTGAATGCTAAAACCCATAATATTGGTGCTCGCCGCTTAGCCACAGTGATGGAAAAGTTGCTAGAAGATTTTCTCTTTGAAGTACCCTCCACCCCTAAAAAAGTGCACCTCACCAAAGCCCTAGTGCAGAAAAAACTCTCAAAACTCATCGAAGACCAAGACCTCTCACGCTACATTCTCTAACCCCTTATCAGTCCCCTCTTAGGCAGATCCCTTAGGGCAACTCCTCAGGACTAAATAAGACTAAAAAGCCTAATGCGGCTCTCTTCCCTTCAAACCTTCGCCTGCAGAGGCGTTAGTATGTTTTAGATAGCGCTGCACCTCGCGTTTGGCCTGTGCTTGTTTTAGGCTCTCTCTTTTGTCTTGCTTTTTCTTGCCCACGCAAAGTCCCAGCCTAACCTTCACTAAAGCTCCTTTTAAGTACAGCTCTAAAGGAATTAGTGTAGTGTTAGCACCCTCTAATTTTCTAAGCAGCTTTTTAATTTCCTTTTGATGGGCTAAAAGACGACGAGAGCGCTTAGGTTCGTGATTAATGTAGCTGCTGGGCTGGTACGGTTTGATGTGCACCGCTTCGGCAAAGAGCTCTGCGCGCCTTCGCTTCCTATGGGTTTTTATCACCGCATAGCTGCCGGTTAAGCCACCTCCGCCTGCACGCAACGCCTTCAATTCACTGCCTAAGAGGGCAATGACAACTTCCAGCTCTTCATTGATAAAATAGTCGTACGAGGCGCGTCTATTCTTAGCCAGACTTTTTATCATCGCATTAACCGTGCATAGCTCAAGGTCCGCAAGCAATTTCCTAGCAGACTACCGGTCTTAGCCTCTTAACTTCACTAAGGCGTAACTAGGGCGCAACTAAGGCGCAATTTTCTAAATTGATAGAAAAATTTTTAGCGGCTTCCGTCTCAGACAGCGGGTTGCTTTTAAGCTTAGCAATAATTTTTTTGGGAATTAGATAACCCTTTCCCGTTTTCGACTTCAAGGGCCCATAGAAAAAACGCAGCTCGCCACTCTTCTGGTTTTCTTCGTAAAAAAGTGCTTTCTGCAGAGTGAGTGTTTTGTCGAACAAGTAGAAGGCATAGTCTTCCTCAAGCCCCTCTCGTTCCCAAAGCTGCAGTTTATATTCCTCCTCCCAAGCTAGTAGCTCCACTCGATATTCCTTTTGAAACTGTTTGAAGGTCTTGAAATTATCCACCCCTATAAAAAGCCCCGCCTGTGATAAAAAAGTTTCATAAGGAGAAAAATAGTCCTGATAAAAGGGAGACACCTGCCTTAAGGTTAGAGTGGGGGCCGTGCCTTTTTCAAATTCCATAAACAGCCGCGGTGTTTTTTCGAATTCTTTCATCTCGGCTGGAATGTTTTTTAGCTGTTCGGTGATTAATAACGAAGACACCTGG
>JAOBAY020063441.1:0-12594 GCA_025331085.2 Zoanthus sociatus
TTGCACTGTGTTAACAAAAAACTGCACTGCTCTCAACCAATCAGAATCGAGAAATTTTTTCATGTATATTATTATATTATTAACAGTATTTTAACAAACGATATCTGTTCTATTGAAGATTGACATCAGCAAATGAGGATTCGAGTGAATCTGGTGAAGATAATAAAACTTCGGAAAATCAACATGAACACGAGGATGTTGCTGGTACTTCTTAAAGTGCATCTGTTCTCACGTGACCTTGGTCCTCCACTTGGTCTTATGCTGTGGGTTCCTGTTGGTTGTTTCGTGATAAAATCCAATGTTTTTAATAATCTAAACGCAATCTTTTTTTACTTATTTAAGACTGAAAAAGTCAAGTTTTATTGAATGTAAATAAATTGCAGTGAAAGTACTATTAAGATAAAAGCAAGAGGTCAAACTTTTCTTGTCAGGTTACGTAATCAGAACAGAACTTTGCAGTACTTTTCTGTTTTTTGGGGGGGACGCTAGAGAGTACAAGATACTCTAGGATTACGTTTGGCAGGAGATGTTTGCCCCAGGGACAAGTTGTCAAACTTTGTTATGGAAATATTTAATGAGTTTCCCATTATTTTTTGTCCGCATCTTTTCGAAAGACCTTCCATTCATCTCACCTCTCGTTAGGTATCTTCGGAAGCTTAGCGTGAACCTTCCAAAAAATAAGCCGCTTCCCGCTGCCCTTGGGAACAAACTCAATCACCTGATCAATTAGTTATGCTAAGGGTTCGCCGGCTTCCAACTCTCAGTGCATTAGGGAGATCGTTGATCCTGATATTATCAGTGAATATTTCTGCAGTATTAACAGATATCTGAACAGACATGACTTGCCTTACTGGCTCTTCAGTTGCTTCTCGTATGAACCACCTTGTCGTCCCTGTTATCAATGGCGTATTCAGCTTTTCATTGCGGCAACACAAGGCTCCATCCACCTCGAAATTAGCTTAAGTTTTTCTCTCTGATATATGGCATCTGAGCCTTACTTTCCATTCTATGTTTCCATAATTTATTTCATGTTCCCCATTGAAGCTCCTCGAGTAAAGATACTTCTCTCGATTTCTTTCTCTATTTTTACTTGCCACTTTGACTCGTTTGTTTTACGTGCACGTGGTTTCTTTTTTCACCACATTTCCCTTAAAGGAGATTCCCTTAACTCTGTCAGATCTGGACTGAGTTTGTTCCATAAAAGTCGCAATTCCATATTTCCTACATCAAATCGTTTTGTACTTGTTTCTGATTTTCAGCAACGCTTACATATCATCTCAAAATCTCGAAAGACCAAGTCCATGCATGAAAACTGACTGATATTATTCTCTTTATAGTACGGCAGTGAAATGAATAAAATACTTCCTGGCTAAAACAGTTATTGACAGCCTCTGTTTCAGTTTCTGACTCCGTGGTCCTCGCAAAACGCAGGAAATGCCATTCTGCCGGCCCATTTGTTTAAAGGTGGGTTAGCACTGACCCAGGGTAAAGTCTTAACCCGTGATTTTGTTCCCGATCTCACAGAGTGGGAATCGACCTGTTAATTTGGGAATAAGAAGTTTTGTGCCAGGAATATATGAGGAAGTATTTTATAAGAACTGAAATTAATCTTTTTCTGAAAGAAGCAATTGCTGCTGTAGTTTTTGCTTAACCCAGGGTTAAATTTAACCCGCCTTTGAACAACCCGGCCCAGAGCCGGGGTTAAATTTTCAAAAACTCGAGGCTGCTTCGCGCTGACTTGCGTTTTATAGGTGCTCAATTGTATTTCAAATTAACAAACGAAAACCCAGACACTGAACCAGCCTATGGCGCCTGTATCTTGAGGACTCCTTTTTTTGTTTAGGTTGATTATGTACAAGTTACGTACATCTTTTCAGTTTCTGAAAAACATCGAAGCTTTGGCATTACACTCGGAGGTTGAACTAACCCAGCTCGATAAGTGAAAATGATTATTTTACTGAGAGAGTGACTTGCAGTCATATACAGTCGGGAGTTTCGGTTTATGTTTTGCTTACTTTGGGGAAGCCTCACATATCGATTTTGCCCACAAGAAACGTCAATTTTACGTTTCTCGCGAGACCCCCCCACCCCCTCTTAGAAACGTCAAAAATATTTATCGATATTTTTGTGCTCTGAAAACATTGTAAAAGTATTTAAGGTTAACAGAGAATATGTTCTACGACTTTATTTAAAATGTCTTCCATGAAGTTTCCATCAAAGTCAGTTTTATCATTTTAATAATAAAAATAATAAATTTAATTTAAAAATGCTTTAATGCAATAGATATTTGATTCCGCTCAAACTTCTGTGAATCTTCAAATCAAAAGAACAGTAATCGTATAACTTATGACCGAATGCAACAAGCAACAAAATATAGAACACGTTCTGAAGAAAAATGTTACATCAGCTGTCAGCAGTGACCGCGAGCTCAACAGAAACGAATGAGCTTGCGGCTGATTTCATCGATTTCTTGGCTCGCTGTGAAGAATACTCGATACTGAGTTTCAGGCAAGATATCGACGACCACTCCCTTCCAGAACTCTTTTCGCCCATTTTTTGCTTTGTAAGCAACTTCCACCTGCTTTCCAACTGGACTATAGTGTTCTTTCTCGATAACTTTGAACTCCTCTCTTGAAACCTCTGCTACTTCTTGATCTTCGGGAAAGTAAAGACCATACTTTGTCTACAAAAATTCCTGTCCACCTTTTTTCATTCTTTGTTCCTTCATCGTAAAGCACTTTTGCCTTCTCTCCCACTACGTCGCTGGCCATACCAGGTCTCTTGTTGGGAATAACTACCTCACCGCTCGCTTCATCTTCATTTCTGTCCCTCTTTCCATCTTTATCTTCAACCTTCTCTCCATCTCCATCTTCATATTCGTCTTTATCTTCATCATCAACATCATCATCTTCGCTGAAAGTATA
Organism: Zoanthus sociatus; assembly: GCA_025331085.2. NCBI lineage: Eukaryota > Metazoa > Cnidaria > Anthozoa > Zoantharia > Zoanthidae > Zoanthus > Zoanthus sociatus. The sequence goes on from JAOBAY020063441.1 coordinate 2,925, forward strand.
ATAAAGTTATCAAAGATACCACTTTCTCACGTTTTTGATATCTGAGCTGCGCTATACCGCTGCCTTAGCTGCTATCAAATCGTAAATATGCACAAAATTTCTTGTCTGATCCCAGACTACTATATAAACAACATAAATTTTGTGAAAAACATAAGGAACTGACCGATGAATATAAGGCAAAATTTATTTTATATCCCTTTCCAATGATGTTTCCAAAAACTCTCCAGAATTTTTTAGCAAAAATATTGAATTTTCCCACGACGTGTCACAGAGAAACGTCACTTTCGCCGACCCCCCCACCCCCAAACGTAAAATTGACGTTTCTTGTGGGCAAAATCGATATGTGAGGCTTCCCTAAATGGTAAGTTTAGATCAAAGTATACCATCAATTTAAAAAATTCAAAATTATCCATTTTTACAACTTTTAAAACACAAAACTTATACAATTCTAAACTCAGCAAACAGAACAGTATTACAGAGTTAAAAAAGTTCTAAACTTCCTACATTATACAGAGAGAGGATGCAACAAGTTTAGTTGACTTTCCATTGTTTTTAAAAATTATGCTGCACAATAATTAAACTGTTCCTCAAAGTAGGGCTTTTTTAAATCCTGGAAATCTCCCTACCCATTGCTCCGTTTTGGGGAAATTATCAAACAATTCTTAAACTTTTAAGCTGTCTCAGGGAAGGTTTGTCAAAATACAAGTTCTTTTTATAAGAACCAGTAAATTTACTGTTTACATACAATGAGGCTTCAATGTTCTTAAGTTTTTGGCTGTTCCAGCCTCAATTTGTTCTTATTTCTGTGAGCGGTTTGGAATAATGAGAAATATCGAAACAAAGAGACAAGACATTGAAAATCAGTGCTGGTCGTCTAAGGAACTTTTAGTATTACACGCGAATACGTGTATCATTTGGGACAATAGTAGATATACCAAATGTGAAACAGTGCTTCTGTGTTTTTACTGTGTACATTGCGAACGTAAATTACAAGATTCAGTAAAGTTTCAACTGGGAACATTTTATCGTTTTTTCAGTCTCAGCCTGAGCTTGTTCTTAAATTGTTCTTAATTTTCCGGGCCAATCTGAGCCTCATAAAGTTGTAATTATAAAAAGCGTGTATAAAGAATTTTGGGACATGTTGTCTAATTATCAGATCTTACTGTTGTTATCAGTATTGGGGAGGACACGGGACAGACGCTGAGTGTATTACTCCTAACATGTTTAGCATTTGGGACAATAGATGTGTTTTTATTGTGCATATTGCGAGCGTAAATGAGATTCAATAAAGTTTCAACTAGAAACATTTTTACTTTTTTTCAGTCACAGCCTGAGCTTGTTTTTAAATTGTTGATAATTTTCAGCCAATCTGAGCCTCATTGTTCTTATAAAGTTGTTCTTATCAAACAAGTGTGTGTACAGTTCCTTTTATCCTTCGATGTGACTTTTAAAACATACAATCTGCTTAGACTTGCACACCTGCTGTGGAGTCTCTTGCCCATAGATAGATATATTGTTAGCTGTTGGGCAAAAGCAACATTATATATCTGTTCTTTTCATTAGACAAGCTGCTTGCCTTTTATGACCATAGATGGTGAACCCTTTAGTGGTATCTTGAGTTAAGTAAAGGTAAACAAGAAAGGCAGGCTATGTCACGTGAATATTGGTCATCACCCTTGATGATGTCATGCCCTGCCCAGTTTACTTTGTTTCTGCCCCACCCCTCCAGCCCCACCCCTCCAACCTCCCCCGTCAACTCCACTGAGGATCAGAAAGCCAAAGCAAATAGCTTCAGTTTATCATAACCACCCGTTTGCTAACACTAACTTTTCTCGCATGTCAGTTTTATTGTCGCGCTATGCCGTTTATGTCTGATGAGGATTTTATGTATAGCCAATAATCTCTGAATAGCCGTTTTAGCGTCGACATGGATGTGTTTATTTCCAGCAAAGATATAACGTTCGATTATTTAATATTTCTATTTCGCTTTCATTAGAAAATCTTTGTATCATTCCCACTATACATATTTCTGTTTTACAATGCGTGGATGGGACAGTGGTAACCATTCTTTTTTAACCATAAAAAATTGACAAATTCTGAAACACGTTTTCTAATTTTGAAAATTGTTTTTGAAGTTTGAAATGTGTTTTTGAATTTTGAAATATATTTTCGAAATTCGATACTTGTATTTGACTTTTGCTTTCGAGGTGAGCTTTGTGGGTCACCATATAAATAGAACATGCTCGCTCCGCACTATACTACATGCAGTCCACTTCTTATAAATGATGTGATTCTCCACGACTAAATAACTAAATTGTCTTTTAAAAAAACTCTGATAACAGTCAAGTAGCCACGCTATGAGTGTGTTTCCTTTGCCGTGATAAGATTACACTTTTAACGTTATTCTCGAGTGAATCCAATTTCAGATCATCCAGTGATCCAGCGAACCACTCTGCCTCTGGACAAGAATAGTTTCTAAGGTAAGACAATTGATCTCAGTATTCTTATTTAAGATCATTGTGAGAAATGATTCGTTGAGTACATAATCGTTTTGTCACGTCCTTGTTAACTAACAACATTACAAACTCAATAGCAATAATTGCTAAAACATCGTGATTGTTGACAAGACTTGAAACAAGATAATCGATACAGCTTTTGAAACATGTTAGTTAATATAATTTTTGAAACAAGACAGTTGATACAACTTTTGAAACATCAAAGTTGGGACAACTTTTGAAATATGATAGTCAGGCTTGAACAAAGTACTCGCAAAATCATAAAAAGCTGCTCAGTAAAATTTTGCCAAAAGCCAAACAAGTTGTTTCTAAACTTATCATTCAATCATCTTTCTTTTTAGTATCAGTATGATGTGTATGTCTTTTTTGCTATTAAAATTAATAATCAGTCGCAAAAAATATGCCTAACGAAATAGAAGCAGACATCGAACGATGTTTAGCTCTTACATATAGCTCGGGGCATTCTTCCCCAAAAAATTTTTTGGACTTTGCCGTTTTTGGAACCCTAGACTGAAATTAAACTAACACTTGAAAATAACCTGGTGTCAATGAACATGCATTTCAGAGAGTTTAAAAGTATAGTACCAGTGCGTGAGAACTGCTCGTTCGGGCGTGAACGCCTAATGTTCACTCTCGCCTAACGTGGATGAGGCTTGTAGCAAATCTTTTTATCCTACATAGGCAAGTGTTTGATCAAACACTCAGCGTCTATCCCTTGTCCTCTCCAGTACGGATGATATCAGTAAGATCTAATAACTAGACAACATGTCCCAAATTTCTTTATACACCTTTTTTTATAAGAACAACTTTATAATGAGACTTAGATTGGCCAAAAATTAAGAACAATTTAAGAACAAGCTCAGGCTGAGAATGAAAAAAAAGTGAAAATGTTTCTATAGTTGAAACTTTACTGAATCTTTAATTTCGTTCGCAATGTTCACAGTAAAAACACAAAAGCACCGTTCACATTTATTACTGGGTTGCCTGTGCAACACAGTCTCAATCTGTGTCGAGTTTTTTTGATGATTAGAAAATGTAATTATTTTCGCAAGAGATACCAAATATAGGTAATGCGCGTTGTGATTGGCTCAGAGAAAATATAATTCACGTTGTGATTATCCTGACATGCACTGATGTCATCATCACGTTGTGTGCAAAGAGCTTGGAGTTCTTGAAGCGTTGAGTATCTAAAAGAGAGCGGAGTTAAGTTTCTAAAGCGCATAAAAGAGAGTTAGGAAATCTTGTTTTCTCATGTTAGAAAATTGCATTCTTGCGAAGATTGAGGATATTTAAGGATTAACAATGACGTCGCTTGCTGTGTGATTGGCTCGGCATCGACATCATAACAACTTGATTGATAAAGTGAAGTTTGTCAGAATTTGGTCCTGCAAGCCGACCAGCATTGTGCAAAGTTATATACTTACTTTCTTCCTTGGAACGCTTAAAGTTATTACGAATGATGGCTTTGTGTGGCTTTTACACATATAAAGATGTTTGGTTCGCTATTGTATTTTGTAAGAAGTCGAATTCAAACCCAAAGACATCTCAAGGTTATGGTTTTACAAAGAAATTTATCTTGAACTGACAGGCACAATAATTTTAAATTCAAGAGGAACATAATGAAAATCTGTGTTCAGCAAAAAGGTATACTCTCAAATAATTTCTATTGTCAAAGCTCAAGTTGAAATTATTTCAATATATTCGCATCTCGTAGTCGAGATTTAAATATTGAAAATCATGTCTCAAAATTTAAGCTAGCAGTCCAAACTTAATGGATATTAAAGTAAAAAGTATGTTTACAAGAAAATTTTGAAATACACTTTTTACAGATGTTTGACTGACTGGTTTACAAGTTGTCTCAAAATAGTCGCTCGCTAACGACTGGACAGAACTTTGGTATTGCTGCTTTTAATGCGCGATTTTGGTAAAATTTCCGTATTGGGGCGTACTATTGTTTTTAAAATGTCTGGTGATGATGGTGTGGTGATGATGGTGTGGTGATGATGGTGTGGTGATGACGATGTAGTGATGATGGTGTGGTGATGATGGTGTGGTGATGATGGTGTGGTGATGATGGTGTGGTGATGATGGTGTGGTGATGATGATACAAACTAAACCTTACCCAGACCCTATTTTCTATAGTTATACGCCATAAAACTGCATGCATAAATAAGTAAGCCCCAATACGGAAATTATCCCACGATTTTAGTTAGGTTTCTAAAGTTAAACTAGACTGCGAGCAGTCTCTTTCTTTTCCTCATAGTCAGTCGAATTTAGAAGTTCGAGCCGCAAATCTTCTAAACTGCGAGCAGCTCGCAGGGTACAAAACTTCAACAAAAACTGACCTTTCTAAATGGTTGGCTTGCAGCTTGACGGCTCGACCTTCTAAATTCGACTGACTATGAGGAAAAGAAAGAGACTGCTCGCAGTCTAAAGTTAAACCTTTTCATTTAAGAGAAACGAAATGAATAATCCCATGGCTGTAAATGCTTGTATTATTTAAAAACATATTGTGCAGAAAAATTACACACGTGTCTTGTCTGTTATTGCATATTTAGTTGGTTCAGTGAGGGTTAACATAGACATAGTTCGTCGCAAAATTGTTTATTAAAATCTAGGAGTAACCAAAGGTTTTAGGAAGTTTGGGCTTGACAATTGTAAAATGAAGTACAACACAGGATTTTTACTCTCGAGATTTCGAACATGATCATTTATTCCCCTTTTAGAAGATGGCTTAATTTACTTAGGCAGTCGAGGACACACTAATATTTGTTAGCTTTGTCACAATATCTTCAGGAGTGATTATGGGTTATCTTAGATACATGTGCGTACAGGATAACTTGATATTCCCACTTTTTGCACTGAGATGTTTATTTACTTTAATTTCATTTGTTTTTTACTTAGAACTTGTTCGTCTTGTTTTCTGTGTCGACCGCGGAGTTGATAAAAACTTGTAAACATCACATCGCTTGACTTCAAAGTCAGTGAAATTCCCAACTCTCGCCAACAAAAATAAAAAATAAAGGTTTTAAAAATAATAGCTTGACTTTTCAAGTAAGGGATTGTTTGCAATAAGCGAAATTTTGTTTATTTTGCAAAAAAATCTGTCATCAACAGCCCTTCAGAGTATTGCGTGATCGTGACAAATTTGCCAAACCTACCAAACTACAGAGGCGACAGTTTTCATCGCTAGCGTTTGAGATGGAACCGTACAACTACAATCCGTATTTAAGAGGCGTACTCTGTAAGATTCGAGTTAGGGTCGGCCACGGTACTCCACGGATTTGGCTGAAAGTTTGCATGTAGTCTTGCTTTGGGATGCTAACTACGAAACGGATGTTTTAATGTTTTGATAAATTTTATTTTGGTAGTTCTGAACATAGCTGGTTTTGGTCGGCTCCAAAGGAAATCCAACATGGCGGATCAAAGGACTTTTTGTTATCCTTCCTACTAGCTTATCTTGAACTTTTACAAAAAACCATCAATACCGCCTTAAAGAACTATCTTTGTACTCACATTCGGAGTCAAACATTTTTCTGTATCAAAAAGTTTTGGTCATGAACGAGAGCAAAGTTGTGGTGTGCTTCCACGTTACTTTTGAGGCATACAATTTAGTGTAAATCGAAAGCCCGATATCTCCCATGTTATGTCGATTCACAGTTCACCGTTTATCCTGGGTGTAGATCTTTTATACCAGGTTTGAAAGAAAAAATAAAAAAAATGGCAACTTCTTCAGAACGAGAGAAAGAGAATTAAACGAGTGTGTCCAGTGTACAACTATTAAGAGCCAATGTCAGTAAATATCAACTATGACGCGACATTTTGAAAAATCGAAAATTTTCAAATTTTGTCAGATGAAGGTCTTGGCGAACTAATAACAAGTATATCAATATGAACTGGCTTGCTTCCTTCTTTGCTTCGTTATTGCGACCGATCAATTTCCGCCATTTTGAGCTAATTCCAGGCCTTCGCAAAAGCTAAAATTGCCCAACTTACACCGGCGCTCAGTGAAATCCTTGATGATCTGCAATCCAAATCACCTGCTATTTTAAATGAGTTACATTATTTCTTTCAAATACAAGATAAATGTTTGTGACAGTATTTTGTATTTCTGCCACAGACGTCAAGAAAGAGAACATACTCTGATGAAGATTTCAAAACTGGGCTCTGTTCATTCCGAGCGGCCAGCGATTACTTAGCGATAAGAACCGAGAGCATGGAATAAACAGATTAATAAAACTCTAAGCCAGGCACGGTAATAACCACGAAGTGGTTCTAGTTTTTGCAACTAAAGCAAAATTTGACAAAAAGGCTTTTTTTATCCAGTTCAAATGTGGTTAAAATTTAAGATATCTTTCTCATAAGATATCAGCAGACATAAGCAGAATGAAAAGTCATCTCTGGGACGAGTAAAGGTCATTATAAAGGAATGCTAACCGTGAAAAATAAGTTTTACAAAGGATGTTCAGCCGCAAACTTGGATAAAGGAACGGGAAGTTGACCACACACATGGCACGAGAATCACGAAAAGTCGTTGTTCGACTATGAACAAAGATATCTTCACCAAATCACTTTCGCATAAAAGCGAAAATTTTCATGATCAAACATTATATAAACTAATAGTTCGAAAATTTAATGTTCCCATAATGTTACAAGATTATATGTTTCACCTAAATTCTTTCGATGTGTTACGCAGTTTTTCGAATTTGAAACTTAGTTTCAGTTATTCACCTGATGAGCTTGGTTTTGACTTAGCTTATTTTTTAATCCTCAATAAAAAGAGAAATTAAGTTTAGAATTTTTTTCTGTTGTGTTGAATCTGAGGAACAAGCCCCAAAGGACTAAGTACCAAATAGCTGTAAAAATGTTCTTATTTTTTTTTGTTTAAAAAAACGGTGTTTGAAAAAAAACCGAACAGTTTACTCACTTGTTGGATTGAGTCTATAGTTGCTTTCGATTTGTAAATACTTTTTTGGATCTTAATCTAGTTGGTTGGCTGTGATCATTAACACTTTGTTAAAACAAATTTTATAATTGTGCAGTGAAAGTGAAACTGTATAAAATGCTATGTATAATTACTTTTCATATAGCATAAGAGAAGATGTTATACAATTTTGAAGCAAGAACACATTTGTACAAGATCAATGTGAACTACAACATAGGTGGCTGAAGTCGATGCAATTTTATGTTACTCTTATTACAAGTACTGCCATGATGATTTCCGAGTTGCAGCTGAACGCCTTGTCAAACCACTGCTGTGAACAAGGTAACAGAGCCGGTTTAAGTTGTGAAGCGTTGACTTGTTGTATTACCTTGTCCAAAGTGTTTCTTCCTCTGGGACCATACTGTTTTCTATTAGCTCTTCTTCTGTCAAGTCATAAAGAACATTATTCTTAGAACCCATGTGTGAAAAGAATGATTTAATATGTTCAGGTTTCAGAAACTCTATGACAGTATAAACAAGCGGTTGCCTTTTTTCCATTTTCGTAGGCTTTGCTATTTACGCTTGGAGGCTATGATCTACCAAAACTGTAATGAAATGAAAAAAAATTAACCCACAAGCGCCACCGACGAGGATAGAAAAGTCGCATGGCATTAACTAGTTTTAAGCATATAGAAGAAAGTAAATTAGATCTGTAAAAATCATAACTGTGGTTTAGCACCTAGGTTGCAAAGGAGAGGGGAGTTGTCAGGTGCGAACTCTCCCCTCCCTATTGAACGTATAGAAAAGGAAAGTCTCCTTTAACTTTCAGAAAAAAAATCCTTCTAGAAAAATCTTCTTCGAATTATCTTTATCCTCCAGACTTTTATTATGGTATTTACCTACATCAGTAAAATTTCTTTGGGATACAAGACCATGGACACCGCTAGATTACCTGTGCCTAAAGGCCTTTACACACGGATCAACATTTGTGGGCAACATGTTGACCAACATATTGTTGTCCACAAATGTTGATCAGTGTGAATGGAGTTTGACTAATCGTCGTGGGTCGTGGGTCGTGGGTACGAAGTCGTGGGTCGTGGGTTCCAAGTCGTGGGTCGTAATTGGGAAAAAAATTTCCTGCAGAGCTGTCATAAAGAAAAAAAAATCATGCAACAAAGATGGCCAAGAAAAAAAATGCCTACACAAATTGCGAGGCAAAAAAAAAATTCGTACCATCCCAGGAAATTGCTTTTTTGAAAGGATGTTCCCCAGGAAGTTTAGGAAATTATCCAGCACCTTCTAGAGAATGACAAGAATTTACTAGAGCCAAAAAGTGGAAGTGCTTTATACACCTTATGAAAAATATCAAATTGCTTTTTTCATATGATCTGTGAAGGATGATATATAAGGGTGATATGTAAAATCTAAATATTATTACGTGTACACAATATTTCGGTTGGCCACACCAACCTTCTTCAGGTGTACAAACCAATGAAATATAGTTATATGTTTACAGATTTTTTTATAATATATTTTTAAAGTCGTATTGGTTTTACTTTTTTTTTTAGGGTTTTAACGTTTTAGTTTTTTATAACCAATTAGATCATTTATTGATCTGACGTCAGCAAACTTTTCATAAACGGTTGCTTGCACTACTTTTTTACAAACTCTGCCGCCACTTTCGAAAAAAAAAATCAGTAAAAAGAAGGAAGAAAAAACTAGCAATAACCGTTTGTTACAGCGCAGGCTCCATATCGAGAATTTATTATTGTTTCGCGTGAATCGTAAATAAAAACAAAAATGACGATCCACGACTTCGTACCCACAACCCACGACCCACGACGATTAGTCAAACTCCGCCGCCATTTATGAATAAGGTCTATAGTTGGAATTTTTTGTACCCTGCTATTTTTAGCTTTTTAGTTATTTCAGGGTGCTAAACCCTTGCTGTTTTTTCAGATATTTTTTGTATTATATTTTCAGTATTCAAAAAAGTGGGAAATAAAATTTGTTGTTGTTGTTGTGATAAATGTTTCAGCTTTGCACAATCAAATGAATGAGCACTTTTACCTGTGTTAGCTTTTTAATGTAAGCACGTAATATATAGATTTAGGCACTGCCTAAAAGCGGAGCTCCCAAAGAGATTCAGCCTAATAGCCCCAGTAGTTTGGGTGGTAGAAGCCCTAAAAGTAAGATTTTTTTCAATTTCTTTGATATATTTTGAGCACTT